>CABHPR010122307.1:0-27372 GCA_902168415.1 Peromyscus melanophrys | reverse complement strand
CTCTCTCTCTCTCTCTCTCTCTCTCTCTCTCTCTCTCTCTCTCTCTCTCTCTCTCTCTCTCTCTCATCTCCTTTCAGATATTTTAGACTCATTGTGTCTCCATTCAACTTAAGGACTATTTTCTCTGTTTCTATGAAAAATATCACTGTAATTTTCTGAGAATGCGCTGATACTATAAATTGCTTTAGATATTTGAAGAATAATAGGGCTTTCTTCCCCCATACATGAACATGGAATATATTCACATTATTTGCATCTTCATCCTCATAGTTTCATAATATACATTTCTCATATCTTTAAACTTATATCTTTATCTTTAATAGTATCTGAAATTATTATATTTCCATTTGATATTTTTGTTTATAAGGCTATTTTATACTACAAATTTAGCTTGTCAGTTTTATGTTATGCAACTTTTATGAATATGTTTACTAGCCTTTTAGTTCTATTTCAACTTTTTCTTCAGATACTTTTATAAATAATTTGTATTGTATGAAAAAGAAATTCTAATCATCTTTTTCTAATTTCAGTGTCTTTCATTAATATATCTTGCCTGACTGTTTAATCTAGAACTTTGAATAGTGCATTGAATAAAAACTCTAAAGTGGAAAACATAGTCTTGGTCCTTATCGCTGATGATAAGTTATCTGCTTTTAACTTTAATTATAGACATTAAGAGCTTTACACAAATCAAATTTATTTTGTTGAGCTGTAGTCCATCTATATTTAGTTTTTTGAAAGGTTTTGTCTTAAATTACATTGATTTTTTTCCTCAGATGTTCCGCCTTCATATTATATATGTGTGTGTGTTATATTTTGATTATTTATTTTTACATGTTCAACAACCCTTAGATTCTAGAGATCAATACCACATAATTATATATGTTTTTTTTCTAATGTATGTTACTTTTGGCCTTCTAAAACATTGCTGATATTTGTAGCTACATTTACTAGCACTTCTCATCCATTCATTATGGAAGTTTACTTTGTTTTAGAAAAAAAATGTAATATATACTTTAAAACATTTTAGAATGAAACTATTTTACCAAGTTAGTACTTCTTTTTCATCAATAATTCTTATTGCTTCATTCTGTAATTTAAATTATATTTTCATTATATACCCCTAAAATGACTTGCTGTTTTTGGTAGTTATTTTTGCCTTAATTATCTCATTCATTTAGTGGAACAGTGTGTCTCAATATCTTCTGTTCTTTAGGGTCATTTTGGGAAACCATGCTGTCTTTTGAAGAAATAGTCTCCCAGTTGATTTTATAGAAGTTTTGTCAGAATACTTGAACACACTATGTGAGAATTCCACTTAAATAACTGATCTAAGGTTTTATATTTTTGCATACAATACTATATTTTGATTCCTTTTCTAGGACAGCAATTACATCTGTAAACTTGATACCAAGATATGCATTTATTTTCATAAGTTCATTTATCCTGTGGTATATTTTTTTCTTATTTTATCTTTACCAGGATTTGTTTTAAAGGGTCTGCAGGACCATACATTTAGAATATTTCAATATTTTTCTCTCCTTAATATTGTATGTAGTGAAAAAATATCTTAGAGACTTTATTTTTAAAATTCTCTGGACCATGTATTTGTTTGCACAAAGATAGTGTTGATATAATTTACTTACTATTCATAATATGTTATTTTTATGACATTTAAATTTTTTATTTTATTATTTTATGTGTTCAAGTATTTTGCCTGTGTGTATGTCTGTGTACCCACCTCTCTGGTGTCTGGTGCCCATGGATGCCAGAAGAGGGTGTCAGATTCCCCAGAACTGAAGTTGCAGACAATTTCATGTTGCCATGTGTGTGCTGAGAATTTAACCCAGGTCCTCTGGAAGAGCAGCCACTGAGTCATTTCTCTAGGTCCTCATAACAATGTTATTAATTACCTCATTTTAAAATCTTGTTCTGTAGAAGTTTTCAGATTTTTGTCTATGAATATATTTTTTCTCTGTTTTCAAATGCATTGTCAGGAAACTTACTTACAGTAAAATTATATACATTTATTCTCTACATTATCCTTAGACACATCAGCTAAATATCTATCTTCTTTAATTTTTCTCTCTCCCCATCTCTCTTCCTTTTTTCCTCTCTCCCATTCCTTCCTTTCATGTTGCTACAACCTTTTCCAAACTCTTGTTTGTGAGCTAGTGTTAGATTAGGGAAGTAAAATTAAATTAGCAAATATTGAGCGACTGTTTAAAAAATCCTACCAAAAATAGTAGGTAAAGACACTATTACAACTATTTTCACAGTGGAAAGCAGGGCTAACATTCCGAGGAAACTGACTGCCACTCTCCTTCTAGGTGCAAAAACTATGTAATATTCACAATGGAATTCATTTGAAGGCATCTTTTTTAATTCTCTCAAAGGAATGTGCTTAATCGATGAGTTGACAGTTAAACATTGTTTCAGGAAATACTGTGCTGGAGAGTCATTTTATCCTTGGTTGAAATATGTTAGACTATCTACCTCTTGTCACCACCGGTAATGAAATTATAAAAAGTGCTACACTGACTGGGTTTGAGAAACAAAAATTAGCCTGGCGGTGGTGGCGCACGCCTTTAATCCCAGCACTCGGGAGGCAGAGCCAGGCGGATCTCTGTGGGTTCAAGGCCAGCCTGGGCTACCAAGTGAGCTCCAGGAAAGGCACAAAGCTACACAGAGAAACTCTGTTTCGAAAAACCAAAAAAATAAAAAGAGAGAAACAAAAATTGCAGTCATGCCACAAGGTCAGAGATGCATCCAATTAGACACCGAGAGCGCAAGCTCTCACAACCAACACAGGCTGTTCAACCCTGGTACTTTCCAAGTAGCAGAGTTTTGTTTTAACGCAAACTTAAATGCTCTAGGAGTCCCAGTTAGTAATAAAGGAAGTCGTAATTCAGTAACAATGAAGAAATAACTGTATCAGCAAAAAGGAAAATTAACTAGATCTTTTAAAGTAATAACTTTTAATATCCAAAAAGGAAAACAAATATATAAAAGCACTGACACTTTTGAAAAATTTTTATGAGGAGAAACTAAAATTATTGTGACAGTAGAACTTCTAAGACCGTACATGAAATTTTGGAAAAATTTCAATTCTCACAAACTGTTTAAATTTAACAAATGTTAAAATTTTTGATTATGCATATTACCTTACAAAACCAAAGTTGTCAAAAATAAAATTTTCAACAGCAACTTTTCAATAAAAATTTCTGGTGTTCTATTGATGTGAAAGTTAATTATATCACAAATTTTAGAAGTAGAAACTAATAATTGCATTTAAATCTTCATCTAGTTTTGTGACCTTGTGAGCTTGTTCACATCCAGGTTGGCATTTCAACTATTGCCATTCTTATATATCTCTTGTTTAGACAACAATATTTTTGAATTTTATAGATGTAGCTTTGCTGTTATATAGAAGATACACTAGCTTGCTCCAGATGTCCTGGATCTTACAATTTTTATTTATTTATTTTTATGGAAAATAGGTTCTTCTCTCATGCAATGTATTTCAACCACAGTTTCCCCTCCCTCGGCTCCTCCTAGCTCAGCCCACCCACGCTCCCCCAGATCCATATCATCTCTGTTTCCTCTTCAGAAAAAAAACAGGCCTCCAAGAGACATCAGCCAAACAAGGAGAAACAATATAAAATAAGAAAAAAATCAAAAGCCCACAAATTAAGGCTGAACAAGGCAATCCAGTAGGAGAAAAACAGTTTCAGGAGTAGGCAAGAGTCAGAGACACATCCACTCCCACTGCCAAGAGTCTCACAAGAATGCCTAGCTAATAGCCACAATGAATATGCAGAAAGGACCTGATGAAGACCCATGCAGGCTCTGTGTTTGTCCTTCCAGTCTCTGTGAGCCCATGTGAGCCCAGCTTAGTTGATTCAGTAGGCTGTGTTCTTCTGGTGTCCATCATCTCCTCCGACTCCTACATTGTTTCCTCCCTGTGGTGATATTTTAATTGTGCTGAAATGTGATTTTATTTGTATGTTAATAAATAAAGTTTGCCTGGAGATCAGAGGTCATAGCGAGCCAGGAATAGAAGTCAGGCAGTGGTAGCCCAAGCTCTTAATCCGTTCACATGGCAGGCAGAGTCTCTGTGTGGTCAAGGACACAGCCAAGCGTGGTGACGAGCCCTTGATCCCAGTACCAACCATAGAGACCTGGAGGTCTGTATAGACAGGCACTGACAAGGAAGTCATGTGGCTGGGCTTAGAGCCAATGAGAAGGCAGAACAGAAAGGCAATAAAAACACAAGTCAGACAGAAAGAAGCTGTCTCTGGGAAGCTACTGCTGGTGGTAAGCTAAAGCTAGTCATGGCTCTTGCTCTGATCTCTTTGACTATTAACTCTGTGTTTGGCTCTGTGTTTCTTATTTTATAAGACCGTTTAGAAATTCATCTACATTTGGCATCCAACATGGGGTATGAACCCACGACCCTGGGATTAAGAACCCCAAGGTTACAGAATGCCCCTTCCTTCTGGAGTACGCAGAAAGTGTGTTAAGGGTAAACATTGGACTAATGAATGTAGATCAACAAGGGACAGACAAGGTAATCCTTGCCTCTGTCCTCAGGAATCTACCAGAGGGGCCTCAGTCAGGCCCCCACAGCAAATCCAGTTCAGACCATCCCTGCCATTGTAAAGATATTTCCCATTTTTTTTAATGTGGGAAAAATGTTTCTCTTTTAAGTAGTTTCTCCCTTTAAGATTTCTAATATCTTAATTGACTTACCAAGTCTGTGTGGAACAGTAAAAGTCTGAGGGAATTTCAAAACAGCTACGGGGGGGGGGGGGGGGGCGCCTACTATCTACCAGGAGACGAGAAAAAAGCTAAAAGCTAAAATCCAGCCACATGTTCTCGCTAAAAGCTAAAGTCTAGCCATGTGCTCCAGGCACGTGAGTTGGCAATCTGGCTGCAAGTAGCGCCTTGTAGCTATGGTCGAGTGCAGCCCCTCCCCCTTTTCCTTGGGGTTCTCCATCTCTGAGGGGAGAGACCCAATGGGGACCTCTGATTTAGACGGTCTTTCTGCATAATGTTTGGCTGTGTGTCTCTACAACTGCTCCCATCTGCTGCCAGAGGAATTTTCTCCGATGACAGCGGACCAAGGAACCAATCTATGAGTATCACAGAACATCTTTAAGAATCATTTTGTTAATTTTTTTTCTCTTGCCAGTCCTGTTTGGTTTTACCTTGGTCTCTGGGCTATACAGTCACTGGTTCCTGGCCATCCAAGCAGTGTAAGGCATGGGCTCCCTCTCCTAGCTTGGGCCTAAAGTTAAACCAAATATTGATTGGCCACTCCCACAGGTGCTGCGCCACCATTGCCCCAGCTCATTTTGCAGGCAGGACAGAGTGTAGATAGAGGTTTTGTGGCTGGGTTGGTGTCCATGTTTCTCTTTTCCTAGCCCCTCTCACAGAGGAGACTAGAATGTAGGGGTGACTACACCAAACCCACACCAGCTCTACTTCTCTAATTTCAGTGAGCTGTGTGGACGTTGTCCTGGAAAATGGTGCCCACTGTCAGTATTCAGAGAGCAACCTTCTGTCCTAGCATTAGCCTAGGTAATGTAGAGATCTCCAAGGGACCTTCCTGGCCAACATCTCAATATAATGTAGCCCAGTTCCAACACTGGAAGCCTTGCCTGACTATAAAAGATGACCAGTTCAGACTCGGTATCCTCATTATTAGGAGTCCTCACTAGGGTTACCTGCATAGATTCGAGGAAGTATCCACTGCACTGAATTTCCACACTTCCACCCTCCTAAATGTCCTCCCAAAGTGAGCTGTTTAGTTCCTCCTCCAACCTAATCCCTTCCACTCCCATCCCATTCGCCACTACCCCTCCTACAGAATCTACTCTATGTTCTCTTCCCAGGCAGAAACATGCTTCTCCCAATAGCCCTCTTTACCTAACCTCTCCGGGTCTGTGGATTTTAAGTAAAAGTTTTTCATTTACTTAATAACTAATATCCACTTATAAGTGAATACATACCATATTTGTCTTTCTGTATCTGGGTTATCTTACCCAGGATAATTATTTTTTTCTAGTTGCATTCATTTGCCTGAAAATTTCATGATATCTTTTTTTAATCACTAAATAATATTCCATTGTGTAAATGTACCACATTTTCTTTATTCATTCTTTGGTCAATGTACATCTATCTACCTTGGTTCCCTTTTCTGGCTATTCTGAATACAACTGCAATGAACATAGCTGAATAAGTGTCCTTCTGATAGGGTGGAGTGTCCTTTAGGTATATGCCCAAGAGTGGTATAGCTGGGTCTTGAGGTAGAATGACTTACAATTATCTGAGTAACCATCATATTGGTTTCTATAGTAGCTGGACAAGTTTAAACTCCCACCAGCAATGGAGAGGTGTTCCCCTTGTTCTATACCAGGATCATAAAATCTTTCCATCTCCCCTCTTGCAATGTTTATTGAGTCTTCTGTGTAGAAGTTTCATTGTGGATCTTTCAACTGGCACTATGCACTGCATAGTCTAATTTTCTTCACATGTTGACCAGTTGTGGATTTCCATAATAATCTTCATCTGCTGCAAAGAGAATCTTCTCTGCTGAGGGGCGAGAAATTCACTTATCTGTGAGCATAAGGGTAAGAATTTAGAATATGGTTAGAGATGATTCAGATTGCTGAAGATTTGAGAGGCACAGGAGGAGTTGAAGTAGAGAAAAGGAGGGTGGTAATGATATAAATACAAATGAAATAAAACATAATGCACAAGCAGAAATGAGAGCCACTTCCGGATACTATCACAAAGCACTTAACAAAACTGCAATTTAAATAAAATGCCATTGAAATTCAATGTGATGATCACTGAGTGTGCTTACCAACATTACAAGCTCTAAAGAGCAGTGTGAAGCCCCAGGATTAAAGCAAGTAAGGATAAAAAGAAAGTTTTCCTTATAATTGTCAATATTATTTATCATTTTTTCTCCCTTATAAAAAAACCCACCAAAATGTTTAGGATTTATAAATGTATAGTTAACGTTTATAAAACACTGAGCAAACCTCTGGTAATTAACCAAGAAATACAAATGGTATCCACAAACATTGCTACCAAGACATGGGTTTTTCTGTCTTTACTATAATTAATGAACAATTTCAAAAATATGAACTAGTGTTCTTTAATTACATAAAGAAATTGAGTACAAAAATTGAACAGAAAAATGTAAGGTTTTTCAGATAATATGAAAAATAGCTTGAAACCATAATTAATTAACACCAAATAAACATGGATAATAAAGACAACAGTATATTGATTGAGTAGAATAATTTACATTATTAAAAATAAACAGTATGATAAAATGGGCAATTTTACAGTTGTGTAATCTATTTCAGTATATGGCTAGGGAAGAATGTTAACAATATTCCTGATATTTGGGATTTGTTTCTATTAATTAATGTTTACTCTTTGGTTTATTGAAGACTTATTTTGTGATATGAGTATTTGACATATATTATCAAATTTTATAATAGATTGTTTTATTAATAAATTTATAACTTTATATGATATGTCTTTTATTTTCAAGAGTCTCACAATATAATGAGTCAAGTCTCTTAAAATATGAAAGCTTTAAGCTGGAATGGGTGGCATACACCACTAATCCCAGCACTTGAGTGGCAGAGATAGGTGGGCTCAGTGAGTTCAGGGCCAGCCTGTTCTGTATAGTGAATTCCAGTAAAGCCAGTGGGTATATTAAAAGAGATATGCAAGCTTTCATTTTCTAAGTAAATTTCAATGTCTACGTAAGTTTTTCTCTGTTCTAACATATAATTATTAGTGTCCATTAAATACATCAAAATAATGTTAGCCTAAGCCTAGAAAAATTTTGATATTGAATTACTTAATTTTAAAGATTTTATTTACAGATATGCTTGGAATAAAACTATTACATTTTTCAGTAAATCATATCTTCAAATAGCAATTATTTAAGCATTTACAAAGATTATGTATGTGCCAGGCGGTGGTAGCGCACGCCTTTAATCCCAGCCCTCAGGAGGCAGAGCCAGGCAGATCTCTGTGAGTTTAAGGCCAGCCTGGGCTACCAAGTGAGTTCCAGGAAAAGCTCAAAGCTGCACAGGGAGACCCTGTCTCGAAAAACCAAAAAAAAAAAAATGTATGTATGTATGAGTGCTGTACAGAGACACTGGAGTTGACTTTCACTTTCACATGTATTTGCAATAGCAGCGAGGATGATGCAAAAACCTGGCTAAGATTAAATGTGTATTGAAGGACTCCATGCAAAAGTGATTATTAGGAAAGGTGTTCGTACAGAAGTGGGAATAGAATTATTTTGTAGATGCTAAGAACAAGTTACTCCAAAAGAGAAACCCTGATAGGTTGGATGTCAAAGAAACAGTACAGAGATCTATACCCTAGCTCCCAAGAGTAAGGAGTGGGGTAGAAATTAAAGCAGAGGTAATGAGTCCTGAGTGTGTGATGCCATGGAGTCTCACAGGTACTTTGGCTTTGTTGTACAAACCACTAGAGGAATTTTAACACAGTAGTGACTCAGTCATATATTTTTTGAGATTAATATAATTAAAATATTTCTTCCTTCCCTTTCCTCTCTCCAAAACCTCCCCTTTTACCTCTCTCCTACTCTCCTTCAGATCCACAGCTCATGTCCTCTTTTCTCACTAATTGTCACTGGGTGCATATCTTAAATATAACCTGTTTAGTCCATGTAATATTACTTGCATCTTATAAATAATCATTTTTTCTGTTATCTCTGTTTATATTGTTTAGGGTATTTTATAATTTTAAACTCTACATTCTACCTTTTACATTATACTGTAATGTGGGTGACAACAGATAAAGAATAAATGTCATTTAACCACTAATGACTTATGTTGTTTTTGCCCTAGTGAGTCTTATTAGAGACTATGTATATTTTTTATTGTTTATTTCCACATATCTCCATTGATCACTGGTCTTTGAATTGTTGAATTGAGTTTTGTGTTCTTTCTTCTGCTTTCCCATGCCAGTGTGTAAGAACAAAAAATTCAAACAGTTATCTGAAGTCTGAAGCCTTTATATGATGCATTAAAACTGAGCCATAAGCTCTGAGTTATGAGGTGCAATAATTAATTTCCTCATTTCTTCACATTTCCATGCTGGTAAATGTTAATCAATTCCTGCTGTTTTAGAGGTCAGACATTTAAATGTTAGAAATAATATCCATAAGGAAATACATTTATTGATATTTAAGCTATTGAAAACAAAAGGATAGCGTGAGAAACCATTGAGCATAAAACTAAATTAAATTTACTTGATATCATCCAAGAACTGATTTCTACAACTGCCATAAAAATAAATATCACATAATAAAGCCTCAGGTTTTCAGTTTCTTACTCTTGGTATATCCTAATATGTTTGTTGAACAGTGTCTGTATTTATTTACTTTTAATTCATAATTCTTCTAATGTAATATAGAACTGTACATACACATGAAGCTACTATCATATATCTATGTATCGCATTACCCTGCAATTATCTATTAAGCACCTGCTTTGTGCAAGATGTTTTATGTTCATACTTCATATGCAGGGAGACTAAGGGACAAAGCTCTGTCTTTGAAGAGTAAATTATATAGTGTTTTGAAAAGTGATGATAGCTGTGGATAGAAAGAAAATGGAAGTTCATAGATCAGAGTGGGGAATCTGAGAGTATGAGAAGGAAGGGGTTGTTATAATTTTAAATGAAGATGTTAAGAAAGATATACCAAGTGAAAGAGGTAACAATATGCACTGTATTTTCAATTGGATAGGATCTGCAATCACCTAAAAGATTAACTTCTGGTGTGTCTGTGAAAGATTATCTTAACTAGGTTCGCTGATACATACAGGAAAACCTCCTTTAATTGTAGGCAGGACTATGTCTTGAACAGAGAACCCAGACTACATAAAATGTAGTGAGCTGAGTGCTAGGAATGATTGTTCTCTGTTCCTTCTTGTGGTATAATAAGACCAGCTGTTTCAATTCATGCTACCTTTACTTCCCTTATATGAGACACTGTACCACTAATCTGTGAGCTCAAACATTTTTTTAAGTTTGTAGCTTGAATCTAATTAGTCTTAATCAATGACAACCCAGAGTCAGATATCAAGGGTGAAAGCTGAAAGATCAGAGAAAAGCAGAGCAGCCAACCACTCGAGACTTCTTACCTCTATGAATCCTCAGACTGAATGGGGCCCTGTCTCTATGAATCAGACACAATGGGCACCAGATCCTGTCTCCACAGCCTTATATTCCTGACTCCATGTTCCTAGTGCTGGGATCAAAGGCTTTAGCTTCCCCTGTGCTGGAATCAAAGCCATGAGATCCCAAGTGCTGGGATCAAAAAGGTGAGTCACTAACACCCAGCTGTTTCTCTTTTAGACTGATTCAATCTGGTATAATCCAGGTTGGCCTTGATCTCCTGATCTTCCTGCTTCCTCCTCCCAAGTGCTGGGATTAAAGGTGTGTGTCACCACAGCCTGGTCTCTATGGTTAACTAGTGGCTAGCTCCACCCTCTGATATCCAGGCAAGCTTTATTTGTCAGAACACAAACAAAATATTATATAACATAAGCTGTTTTCAACAGAGCATTTTATTACAGCAACAAGCAAACCCACTGGGATGATGATATTGGAAAAAATTCTGAAATCAGGGAGTCAATAATCAAGCAGATACCCCAATGTGGTGCCTAGAAGGAAAAGAAGACAGGATTAGGGAAAGGCATGGGGTGTAAACAAATAGAAGTGGAAGACAATGGAAAAGAAGAGTGAGAATTCATTTCTTACAGAACTTTGCCAGACATTTTAAAACTTACTTATTTTGAGGTGAATGGAGAGCCATTTCACGGCTTAGAAGAGCAACTTTCCCTGTATTAGACTTCAACAGAGTGATTCTTGTTATTCTTTCATTATTTTTGAGATTATAGTATATCATTTTCTCCTTCCTTTCCTCCCTCCAGACTCTCTCATATACCCTACTTTCTGTCTTTCAATTATATGTATTCTTTTTTCACTAATTTTTATTCCATGAATAAACTTTTGAGAAAGCAGATAAATGTAGCTTGGGAAAAAAATGTAGGTTGTTTCATTTTCCCAGGTACTGTTGCCACCCAGGCAAGAAATTATGACAATTCCAGACTAGAAAATTTAGGTTTTGTATGAATGTTGTGTGTAGATTTCAGAAGAAAATAAATTAGACATTAATTTTAAACATAAAACAGTGAAAAGCTTTTGGCTGTCAGAAACTGAAGGTGTGGTGGTATCATCACTGAGGTGCATAGAGCATAGGAAGAGTAGTCTGAGCTAAAGAAAAAGAGTGAGTTGAGAGGATTAACTTCTGTTTTTTCCTTTTAGCATCCAGACAGCAAAGCAGAGTAGACAGTTGTGAATAAGTTTAATGTCTAAAGAACAACCTGCCCTAAAGATAAGACTTCAGAATCACAGCCTATTGATGATCAACCAAGCTATGCAGCTGAGTAAGCTATGTATGGGGTGACGGGAAGACTGACATCCTAGGCATCACAGCATAGAGTGATAAGCAAGGATTGGAACCGACAACAGATTTCAAAAAAGCATTGAAAGGTTCCATATTGGCCTGGCTAAGAAGCCTACAGCCAATGTAAGGCATTAAGCAGAAATGGGGTGTATTTTGCTTTCCTCACATTCTTGTAACAAAATACTGTAAACTATGTACCTTATAAAAAATGAAGAGTTATTTCTCTCAGTTCTGAAGGCTGAAAACTATAAATCAAGATGACAATAGAGACATTGCCTGTGATGGTACATCTTCCTAGTGATCACCTTACAATGTTGCCATCACATGGTAGAAAGGACCAGCTAGTTCTAATACTACTCCTGTCCTGAAATTTTTCATTTTTAATAAGGCTCTCTATATGTTATCACACTGCATGAAAAGATCCTGTGAGTATAATGTTACAAAGAATTTCTGATAAATAGCAAGTGCTCTATTATTATGTCATGTAAGCATTCCAGGTGCAATAATAAATATCATTCTCTTTTCCCTCTATGTTATTTGACATCTTATTCTTCCTATTTCTCTTTGTTCTCAAGTGAAGAAGTACTATGCACATTTTAGGTTATTCCTTATTCTGTCATGTTTTTTCATTGCTAGCCTCTGCGATATAGCTCTAATATAGTTTGCATCTGAAATGTTCATCAAAGGCTCATGAGTTTTCAATGCTTGGACTTCAGCTTTGTAGCATGATTCATGAAAATTTGTAGAGCCTTTAGAAGTTTGGGCATGGCTACACGAGATGGCTTGCTAAGGGTTGAGTTGGAAGTTTATACCCTTCCCTAGTTCCTGCCTGGCACCCATACTGCAGGGTCTACCATGACATGAAGAGTCAATGCCATACTCTCCTGTCACTGAATGCTGTCACCCCTTTCCCACTTTGATGGACTGAGTACTCTGAAAGTGTGAAGCAAAATATGTCCTTTCTCCCTTGAGTAGATTCTTTCAAGACTGATTGTCAGACAAATGAGGAGAGTAACTAATCAGCCTCTAAAACTATTATCAGCAAATATAACCATTCCTCTCTTTCCAGATTCAAAACACAAAATTATCCTGGCAATGGGTCACCTTAGTCTTCTTGTTGCTCAGTAGGAAATTCTGAATAAGTCCCTAAAACTTATACTTTCAAGACCATATTTCTGTTTATTCCTACATTCTTAGTAGCTTTCCATTTGCCTTATTTTCTTTCCTGTTGTCCACGGGTTGCTTCTGTGCTTTTTATCTTTAAATCATTGCTTTCGTATGTTAGCATGCAAGGTGGTGGGTTTTGTTATGTTATTTAATACATAAACATTATAGTTAGTTCTTATTCATTTCCTTTGGCCAGCGGCCTTCTCTGTGTCTTCTGTTTCCCTCTGACAAGTTCCCTCCTTCCTCCAGAGAGTGTTTCCTGCTGTTTTCCTATCAAATGTATTCCAGTGACTTCTCCTCTTTTCTCCTTGTAATAACTACTGCACTACATTTATGGTACTTCATCATCTTTAAGTAGCATTTGAGTTCTTTCTTCATACACACACACACACACACACACACATATATATATATTTGAAGAATATATATGTACATATGTATATAGTTACATTAGCTTGATTCTATTTCTTGGCCCCAGAATCTTGGCTGTCAATCTCTCTAGTATGAATCCTTCTACAGAAAATTACAATTGCATATCCAAAGCAAGGTTCCTATTATTCTTGGAAACCATATAAAACCTACAGAGGTTCACCACTGTCCCTCTTCCTGCACTTGGTTAGGATACTTCAGCATAATAAACCCTGTGTTAGGTGAGTCCTTCATGATTAGTTAGCAACAATAGTGAAGTATATGGGCACAAGGGTAACAGGGAACTCTTCCTTTGTCCTTTGTTTATATTCCCTTTGCATTTCGAGCTATGTAAATATATTACTTACTGAGAAAATAAAGCAATCACACATAGTTTGAAACAACTGAAGCAGACAGCCCCTGATTCACTTACATCCTAAACAAAAAGTGTGAATTCTTAATCCATTTCTTTCCAACTTGTTCTTTTTAACATACCTGGGAAAGCAGTAGTGTCAGGTACCAACGAAAACAGCAGCAAAAACTCTAAGCCTGCAAACACATCACATCTGTGCTGTGAATTTCACATCTCCAAACACCACCACCATTACCAACACTATTGACCCACTATGACTACTTCAGGTGGTTACAAGTTACTACAAACTGCATCATTTTATGTCCTCTTTGGGCTCTTCTTTTACCTTTGTTAATTGTTATTTCTATCAAAATGCATGTACTTGGCAAGTAATAATTGTTCATTTTCCCTGTGGCAGTAAGCAATCAAAAGTTCAGAAATAATGAATTCCTTATTTAGTACACATACTGTGTAATGTTAGCTATATTTTACAATGTTCCTTCTATTTTTGTTATTGACATTAGCTTGATTCTGTCTTTAAGCCCTTGATGCATGTCATTCAAACATAGCCCTATTGTGTGAGACCAGGAAGCCACCTCAAATTCTTCACCATGTCTTACTGTGACCATTCAATGAAAGGAAAGACTTTCGTATTTGTCTTAATCCTCTTGCTTTTGATTATATCTTACTTTCTGAATTCATATGTCAAGTACTTATCTATAATACATTAAGATCCATTTCAAATAACATTTCCTCCACAGCTTCCTCTTTTGTGATCATGTGTATTTCTGGCACTGTCCCTTACCCACATTCCATGACTTCACTTGTATAATTGAATCTACTTTCAAAATGATTCAAATTTTTCTTCTGCACCCATCTTTAGCTGAAAACAGTGTATGGAATGAGTCAAAAAGAGATGTTATAACTAGAGGTATTTAAAATTGCTTTAAGTAGGTATCTCTTTTCTGCAAGAAAGAGAAAAGGAGGCTCTTACCTAACTTTAACATGAGCTCTTTACTAGTATTACTCTTTATAATAAGGTAGGTTTCATATTAGTTGTAAATATATGACACCAAACTCTCCTGAGGATGCATTTTTGACAAAATAATGCCAATCTTAAGAAAAAGCATAATCAAAAATGAGATATTTAGAGAAACACACATTTAATCACAGGAGAAATGATGCAGTATGGAGAATGAAGTCTGAGAATTAGTTGTGCAAAGGCAAAACAGTGTGACATAAGGTGTGTGATAATATCTATCATCTTTGCCTTTTCATTTCTTCAAATTGGAAAAATACATACCAAACCAGAGAGGGAAATGAAGTAACTCCTGTAGGGAATTACAGACAATAACATCGTGATATTTAAGATGGAACTATTTTAATATGTCATGGTTTTGACTTGCAGTGACATGACAATTCAAGTAGATTATCTTTGCATTATAATATAATATTTATAGATATTTAAATCTTCAATTTCCTTCTTGAATGTCAAGAAAAAATGCCTGAATATATGTCAGATAAATGTAATTCCAGAATGACTTTATATTGTCCTGATTATGTATATTTTAGGCCTAAATCATAAAATCTGCACCAAATACGAGGATTTCTTGCACATCTATTTAAAACCTTTCAATAGGCATTTCTTTATAGAGTTATAAAACTGAAAAAGAAGCATTTATATGTTTATGTTATTTTAAAATAACATGGTTGCTTTCAGTCTTTCCAACATTTATGACGAAAATATGTAACCTTATTCCTTAACATGAATGTGTATATTCTAATGAGGTACATTCTTCATCAGAATCCTCTTTTGGGGAAACATGTTTTGAATGGGAGTTATTTTGAGTCAGACATAGTGCACATATTCAAGTAATGCAGAAACACTAAAAACTTGGGGGAAAAGTAACAAGTTAGACACTGAATTTCTTTTCTGCTGAGAAAGAATTGAATAAAATTTCATATGCTTGGAATAAATCCAGGAATGAGAATTGTCAACATTAGAAATTTGAATTTTTCCACGTCACATTGTTTTATCACTTAAAAATAAATACAGATTTTTAAATAAAATTGAAACTCAATAGAGCAAAGTATTGAAAGTAAGGATGAAGGAATTCAGTATGTATGATGAAAATAGTCTTAAATATTAAATAGCATTTCACTTTTCTCTTAAATTATTTGGAATACTGCATAGAGTCTAGCAAAAATACTGAATGAAAATCATTAGGGTTGATATGAACAAATGTCAAGAAGGATGTAAAGTCATAATAAATAATGAAAACTACATCAGGAATTTTCTACTCATGTTTTGCCTGCTCTTGGGAATATTTTTCTTCCTTTGGGTTGCCTTTTGAGTTTAGATAGGAGGGCTTTTTCCTTGTCTTATGGCATCTTGTTTTGGCCTGTTTAACTGTTGTCTCTTGGAGGCCTGCTCTTTCCTGAAGAGGAAATGGAGGGGAAGTGGATTTGGGGAAGAGTGGAGGTGGTGGGGTAGCTGAGAGGAGTGGACGGAGGGGAAAATGAGATTGGGGTGTATTGTATAAGATGAGATCTATTTTAAATAAAAAAATAAGAAGAAAAAAACCCACTTAGGTAGTTGTGGAAAACCAAATGAATACCAGTAGGGAAACATTTGCTGCCCCTAAGATTTGTAAGTTAAGAGACAAGTTATACTTAATGTTATTATTCTTTTAAATTCCACATAAATAACATCCCTCCTTATAACTTCCACTCAAGGAAAATGCTGACTGCTGACCCTTGATACACTGCTGTTTGTCATTTCTTTGTGAGACATAATAGAATAGAACAATATGTCAATTAAAATACTATTGTATATAGCATTCTATGTAGTAGGTTTATTTACTAATCTATTTCAATATGTATATATCCATGGTGTGGTAAAATGCTCATATAATAATATTTAATATTTCTAACTCTCTAAATACTTAAACTCATGATTAATGTAAAATTTTATATATATATATATATATATATATATATATATATATATATATATATATATGCATGTGTGCCCATTGTGAGATTCCACTAGGTGGACACAAGGGCTTAATACATATTGATCAATCAATACATATTGATTGATTACTATAAACTCATGATCAGTTTATAATGATTGTGATAATATTAGTTACCTCCCTCATCGGGGGCCGTAAAACATCTAAGAAAAGAGAACATAAGGATACAAGGAAAGAGTAACTTAGAGTTTGAGGCTTGAGTCCCACCAGGTGAAATGTCGTGGTAACAGGACCTTGAATCACATGACCACATGCCACATTGTTTTTGCCATCAGGAAGCAGAGAGACCACAGCAGCGCTAAACTCACTTTCTCCTTTCCAAGTAGACCAAGACTCTTCTGCACGGAATGGTACTGCCCACATTTAGGAAAGTCTTCCCATCTTTATTAACCCACCCTGGAATTTCCCTCACAAGCATGCCAGGTTGTCTTCTAGGTGACTCTAGATCCTGTCAATCCATTGTAACTGTTACAGAGATCGTAATAATTTAGAATTTCAACTTGTCACAGTAGTTTTCATTATTCTCTGAAACAGGTATCAAGAGTCTCATTTAAATGAGATGAAGGAAAGTTAAGTAACGTATCTGAAATTTAATAGATAATAGATGATGATCTTCAGAGCTGATCTAGAATTCTGTGTCCTCCACGGTCTTGTACTCCAGTTTCATAATAAATATACTGTAGGGAAAAAAGCGTGATGAAACACAGATAAAATGGTTAACTAGTCAGCAATGAAGTATTGATATCCACATGTTTCTTAAATTAACAAAATCAATGTCCATGTTGTATTGTACAGCTATGATTGTTGCTGTTTATGTGCAGACCAAGGCTTTCCATCTAATGACTTGTTAGATTTAGCTTTTGCACAGTGCTTTTTTTTTTTTTTTGCTTTTTTCAAGAAAGGGTTTCTCTGTGTAGCTTTGTGCCTTTCCTAGAACTCACTCTGTAGCCCGGGAAGGCCTCAGACTCACAGACCTACCTCTGCCTCCCAAGTGCTGGGATTAAAAGCCACCACTGCCCAGCTTTCACAGTGCTTTTTATGGTGAGTTGCCATTGCCTTTTACCATGAAGGAATGATAGACATACTTTAATGTGAAGCAGAAATTCAAATTCCTTCTCGTTCCATAATTCATGTTCTTGTTTTGCTTTTATTGAAATAGCTTTTTCTCATATAATGTATCCTGATAATGGTTTCCCCTCCTCCTTCTCCTCACATTTTCTTTACACCTCTCTTCCCATCCAGATCTACCCCACTACTGTCTCTCACTAGAAACAAACAGGCTTCTAAGGGATACAAATAAAATAAAGTAAAACATAATTTAATAAGATCGAACAAAATTTAACTCAATGAATAGTACAGAACAAACAGAGGGAAAAGAGCCCAATAAAAAGAACAAGAAATACACATAGATATAGACCCTCTCGTTTGCACACTCAGAAATCCCATAAAAACACAAACTGAAAGCCATAGTATATATGCATAGTATCTGTAGGGCAAAAAGAGAGAAAGAAAAAGATACCTATCTTCTATCTATCCATCTATCTATTTAATAAAATAAAGAAGCATATGATATTTTTTATAAAGCCTGGACATGACATTATGCGTTGTGAGCCATGTAGCCTAATATCAGATCAGTATATGACTACCTGTCCAATGGGTTTCCTTGGGACAAGGCACTTGTAGAAATGGACTCTCACTTGGCAAGGGCCAGTAGTCCATGGGACAGCATAGGAATTTGCAATATTTGTGCAGCTTGCAGGCTCTTTTATCTCTCATTATCTTATGATTTTTTTGGGCGGTTTTTACTTTTACTTTGTCAGTCACACATACGATAGCCTTAATTTTTCCCAGAAATTCTGTTTCTCTTCAAATATTCCCACCTAAGATTCAGCAGGGGGTTAATGCTTCTTAAATCTCTTATCTGGAATTACTAACTACAACTCCCAATCCTGGGAACTTTTCTGATTCAATGGAGATAGTTAGGTACATATGAGAAAACAACACTTGGAATATTAACCATGTCTCATAGTTCTGGAAAGGAGAGCAGGGCATGCATACACAGACTAGGGAGAAAGCCTCAGGAATACACATAGTGTGAACTGTAGAGAGTAACTTCTCTGGATACCCAGAATAGAATCATTGGTAGGATCTGGTATGCTCCAAGAGAATAAAATACACTGCAAAATGTGTGATGGATAGATCCATCTTTGCAATACATAGGAGCTTATATTGGTAGAAGAAGTATGGAACAGTGAGATGGGAAAACTCTTTCATGGTCTTTATCAAGGTCTGCCTTTTACAGAGAGAGTGAGACATGGGACCCTCTTGTAGAAAAGGGAACTGTATAAAAATATATCTCGCCGGGCGGTGGTGGCGCACGCCTTTAATCCCAGTACTCGGGAGGCAGAGCCAGGCGGATCTCTGTGAGTTCGAGGCCAGCCTGGACTACTGAGTGAGTTCCAGGAAAGGCGCAAAGCTACACAGAGAAACCCTGTCTCGAAAAATACCAAATATATATATCTGGCAGACATGAAATAATTGTCTGGATTTGAATATCGTTGTCCTTAAAACATTGTGCCTATGTTTATTACTTTTTAACTTTGTAACTACAAGTAGCTGCCAGCTGACATAAGTCTGGCTCGATATTTCATAAAACCTTCAAAAATACTGAACTCTATGTCTAGAATAAAGTTATGCAGGGGATGGGAAGATATATTTGTGAAACATACAGGAGAACAAGGGGGGCTTTCATAATGATCACGATGTATTCCTTAAATTGTGATGTATTTCTTAAAGTCAAAAAGAGAAGCCAATAATAAAGCTGTTCATGTAACCCTGATTTTTTTTAATAAAACCTCTTTTTAAGTATATATAAAGATTACCTGAGCTATTTGGGGCCACTTGAGTGCAATCCACTTGGTGGTCAGAAGTTTTTCTTGTGGCGACACCCCTTCCCCACCTCAGGACCTGAACCCCAGCAGAGGCTGGATCCCAGCAATTATATGTTAAGGAATCTCCAGGGATGTTGTTAAGTTCATTTTCTATTGGCCATCTATTGCTGGGAATGCAGTCGACCCTTAAGAGTAGTTTGTTTCCCCAGTGAAACTCCCTTAGAGAAAACTAATTTTTATGAGCAAATTGGAGGTAGTTTCTGTGTTGGCTTTGAGAACATGTGTCTACTTCTCATTTCATCTAGAACCCCATCTTTTGCAAACTCATGCAGGCCTTGTGTATGCTGCCTCAGCTCTGTGAGTCCACTTGTGCATTGGTCCTATTAATTTAAATGGCATTGTTTCCTTGGTGTCCTCTACCTGCTCTCACTATTACACTCTTTCTGCCTCCTCTTCTGCAGGGTTCCCTGAGCCCTAGTGAGATGGATTTGATGCAGACATCCCCTTTAGGGTTGCGTCTTCCAAGGTCTCTCACTCTCTACATATTGTCTGGCAGTGGGTCTCTGTATTTGTTCCCATCTGGCTCAGGAGGAACATAATTCCTGTGCTTGATTTGTTAATAAAAGTTTAGCATGAAAGCAAAAAGCAAAGAGGCAAACACCTTTTATTGTACATTTCTTGATCATCTCCCACTTTTAGACTCATAACATAATTTAATAGTAAATAACTTTTCTATGACCTAAATTATTAAGCTTGGGTCAAGATACTTTATTCAGGTAAAATTGTACTAATGTATAAAGAAATGTTATGTAATAAAGTATCATAAATGATATTAATACAATGCCATGATACAAACGTATAAAAAACAAAAAAAATTGTTTAAAAATACAAGTTTTCACAGGAAATGATGTTAGATTTAACATTTTTGGAACATATCATAGCCCAAGCCAAATAATTTATTACAAGTATTTTATACAGCTTTTCATTACTGTGACAAAATGCTTGTGAAATCCACTTTTAAGACATTCTTCCATTATATTTTGGATCAGTTTTTAGGCATCTCTACCATGGTCATTTGGCTTTGGTTTGTCTGTGGAGACCCAGAGCTTCATATATGGGAGTGTGCGGTAGAACAGAGCTTCTCATTAAATGGCATCTCACAAAGAGTAATAGGGGCTGGAGATCTAAACCACCCTTCAAGGGTCTGCTGTGATGATCCAACTTCTTCCAATGAGACTCTGCTACCTAACATGACATTAGCTAAAAAGCAAGTCTTATACACATGAAATTTGGGGTGGAGGGAGGCATTTGAGATCCAAACTGTGCCATGTAATTTACCTGTCTGACGATGGACTCCAAGAAGTATTAAGAACCACAGTTTGAGGAGATGTGAACCAAGAGGACAAGGTTTTTGTTTTGTTTTGTTTTGTTTTGTTTTCATTGCAGATCTGATGATCTGTTCCTATCAGAAGACCTTCAGATACAGGGGCTGGGTGTTTCTTGCTCAGCATTTTGTAGTGGCTCCGCAGCCATCAGACTACGTGAGGTCCACCTAGTTTAAGATGAACAGAGCTCCTTACCTAGTTACCCTTTCAAATGCTAAGTTCTTATAGACACAAAATTAAGGCACTGCCGAACACAAACAAGACGACAGTCTTCAACATAATTATCACACATCAAAAGAGAATTGTCCAGAAACACAGATTCAATTTTGTTACTAAAGGTAACAATGAAACAGGCACATTTTTTATGTGAAATTGTCCTAAAGATGAAGAAATATAAAATTCTTCAATATGCACAAAACAAATAATCAGCCCTAATAATGGCTGAATTTGTACTGGAAATGAAATATTTAATCCTCTAGTTTTCAGTATTATAGCTTATGTTCTGTTTATGCAGATTTCAATAATAAGTCGCTGTGAAAACGGATGAAAATAGATCTTTTTACATACTTTTTCTCTTTGGCCACATTTCTTGGGCCCCATTAAGCTAGCTGTTTTCAGTGGGAGAGCTGTTAATTTAATGTTGAACAGAAATTAGAACCAAAGAAGTACTGAAATGTTTTAAAAGACATTTTATTATGCTTTCTTGTGTGTGAGAATTTTGAATATGTGAGCAAAGACAAGTTTATTTTATGTGATCCAAGCTTATGTTTGCAGTGCAGTAAGGTCTTTGAAGAATGGTATCAGAAACGAGAGTGATAAAGATTTTAATGAGAAGGCATTCTCTGTGCAAAGGTGTAGGACAGAATGAAGTGTTGTGATTCCTGAATCCAGTGCTTCTGCAGCTTCACCGTGATTATTGAGTTAACTGTTAAATATCTCATTTTCAGTTGCAAAACAAAATCTCTTTAAGTGTGTCTCCTGGAGACATGTCACAGAATCAATGCACAGCAGATAAAGGAAGGCATTTCAAGGTTGTACTAGACAGTTCTAAGAGTTCAAAGTTACAGATTGCCAAAATTTATCTTTGAATGAAGCTTCTGAGGGCTATGGCTTTAGGACTATTACTTTGTGTATAATCAGATTATATTGCTGAGTGTTCAATAATATGACTGCATTGGTCTAATTTTTCCTCTCCTCTTTGGGTGTGATCTGATATGAGTCACTTGGCTTGTCTGTTGATCAAAATTTATAAAAAAGGGAAACACTATCTTTCTTATATAATTATCTAAAGTTTAAATGAGTTAGTATTTATGAGCATGCTTAGGCATGTGTTAGATAGTACAAAATACAGTGTTAGTATATGGCGTTGCACCCACACACAGAGAATGATTAGGGAGTGAATTATTCCAGTTGAAAGTAAAAAAAAAAATTAAGAAATACCAAGATTATAAATACTCAGTGTTCTCTCTGGTTTGCCAATGAATCTACAGCTCACAGATCTAGTTGTTTGCTCCAGTGCAATCCAGACAGAGGTTTAAATTGTTTTGTATATTCCTCACATATTTATCTTCATTAAGGTGCCATTGTTACAGTCTTCACATCACAGAATATATAAGAGAAGAGAGATATTTATAGTGGGATCATGAATGAGATACCCTGAGAGCTATTCCCAGATCTTCAATAAGCCCAACAACTTGACAGTAATCAACACCATTTCTTTTGTGCACTTTCTTTCTCTGGCCACTTTTCCCTTTCATAGAAACTTCTACAAAAACACAAACACATCACTGATCCTTCCTCAACACCAATATGTCTTTTCTATCATGCCAGTACTACTATGAGAAATCAACTAGCTATTTGGCCTGATTTTAATAGTAATTGGTGCAAGAAGTTAAAAGCCGTATTCTGGGCTGGAGTGATAAGTCAGTGGTGAAGGGCACTTAATTCTCTTTTAAAGGAACAAAGTTTGGTTTTCAGGACCCATATATATCAGCTCACAACCACATGTAACTTCTGCTCCAGGAGTTCTGAATTTTTCTGACCTTTGCGAATACTGACACTCACAAAGTTATACCCTCACGCCAACACACATACGTAAAGTTAAAATAAAATAATAATGAAGCTTTTTATTTTTCAGAGAAGTATATGACACTCAATATTCTGCACTGCTTTCTAATCACAACAAACTCTTACATGGTTTGAGTGACAGGCACTGAACTGCAGTCAGAGAACCCCATAGATTACAGAATCCCATGAAGTCTTGCTAGTCTTCACTGAGCCCCTTGCCTATGATTACAACTGATATGGAAATAAGGTCCCTAACACTATCACATTGCTACTTCTGTAATTCATAAATCAGAAAAGAATTAATATTGATTTTTGAAGGTCAGTACTTTACTTGTTAACAAGAAGAGCTCTGTGAACTGCCTTGCAACACAGCCCATGGTAGTCAAAGGAGATGAGTGACGCTGAAATCTGAAGAGAAACACAACATTCATGTTTCGTCTTTTCACCATTCTTTTTTCAAGTGTTTTTGGGCTGATTCCATTTTATCCATGGTTTAAATTTGGATTTATATATGACTTTGATATCTTTTTTTTTACCTTTAAGTAAGACCCCCAAATCTCTTATTCTAGGACTGAAAGAGTTACGCAGGAACAGAAAAGGTAAGGAAGAAAAAAAAAAAAGATGATTGATGTGAAATAGAAAGGTTTTTGACAAGAAGAGATACAAATCTTTTCTGTTCCCTATGTTACAAATTTGAACAAATCAAAGATTAAAAATCTTCTATGCAAGTTGCCTAAAGTCCCAATTCATCCTCAGATTTTTAACACAACCAATTTAAACACATTCTATTATCTCCCAGGATCAAAAGAATCAATCAACATCTTCTACAGTCTTATGGGTCCTCAATCATGCTTGCCCAAGGCAATGAAAATCAAATCAAAGCTGCCTCTATAGAGAGGGGGTTATAACACAAATCAGAAAGTATGCGGTAGCAAGAACCTTGCATAAAATGAAATTTAATTCATGTTCATTGAAAACTATATCCTTACAGAGATTATGTGGAGATCTCCTCAATCTGTTCTTTTCCCTCAGAATGAATTTTTAAAATGTCAACCTGTTATTCTTTCTGAGGCAGAAAATTAATTTTGTAATCAGTCCAGACCCTGTGTTCTCTTTATCTTGAAAGCTTTAGATTCCAATTTTCAATTTAGACAATTTCTTAAGAAATTGGTGTTCGTTTTGAAGATAATAAGCAGAGAACTGAAAATAGACCTTCATATCTGTGCGTTTGGTAACAAGATTATGTGTGTGTGTATGTTTTCATATGTCTGGGTCATAAATATCAACATAGTTATGGTATTAGGGTGTTAATTACTTAATTTTGTTATTGTTTTTTGTTAACTTCATACTGTGCCCAAATTAAGAAGTACATTTTTATCACAGATATGAATGTGTGTATAAAAACAGTGAATGTAGAAGTTTCAATACTAACTTCAATTTCAAATGTCCAGTGGAGATTTTGAAAGATATCTTCTCTAGCTAAGAGACAGATGCTTATGTATATCAAAATCATGACATGGGGTGAGAGTGGTGTATTTCTCTACCCTGCTTCCATACTTTGGAAAATAGTCTGTAATAACATGTTTATTTATGTTATATTGTGTGCAACTTGTATGTGAGAGGATACTCTTATAGACTGTGTGGCTTTTATAAAAATTCTAGCGTCAACCAGTATTATCTGCTGTCTGTGTCCAATTAACAAATATCATATTAATAGGTATTACAGTGTTTATTATGAACCTATGAAATGAGGTTTAGAAATAATGAAATTGCTAAGTGTATACAGTTAATCTTAATGGCCCATGTGTGTGTAATTATGGAATGCATGGTTTATCTTGTTATTTTAAATGTATTTATTAGAGCTATGTGTTTTCAAAATATTTCTTAAATTATTTGAGGGTAGGCAGTGATAGGATGAGACAAAATTTTCAATAAAGTCAGCACATAATCTTAAGAAATGGATTTCAGTTGGGCAGTATAGACTCTAACTTGATCTTTGAAGTATGGGAAATGTTTTCATATTTTAGAAGCTTTGAATTTGATCTATTTAATCATAATAGCTGTGATCTTTGTTATTATTTATGATCTGTATGTAAAGCCAACATTTTCATTAAAGGAAAGTTCTACTTCCTTGTAAATGTATCCTCTAGATTATTTCTTAGAATGGCAATATTTAAACGACAGTGTGGAGTTAAAATGTATAATGTTAAAAAAACCTTGAGTAAATGAGAGACTGGATCAGATTTACCCAATTGTGCAAAACAAGTTTCAAATAATAGAGTATTTGCCCAGTTCTTATACTTGTAGTTTTATTTTTCCATGTAACACACCAGAGCTATAAAAGTATTTTGACATGGCTGAATTGCACTCACATATTCATCATTATATGTAGTGTTAGGTTTTATAAATATAATAGTTTCATTTGACTGTGCTTCGCCTTTCACATTTTCTCCCTTTAGCTGACCCTTCTTCATCTATCCCTCCTTTTAATTTCCTTCTTCCATTCTCCTAGCCTTCCTTCTATACTCCTGTCGTATATATGGTAGACTGAGAGTCTTTTATAAGGAGTTTTCTGTGACTGACTTATATACATCATATGATGATCTCCAGTTGAATTCGTTTTCCAGAAAGTGACACAGGTGTGTGAGCGTGTGTGTACCTTGGCCATTGAAAATAAAATTGTACTAAATATTAATGTACAGGAATATCTGCTGTATATTGCCTGAGAATCCTTTGGGTGTATACCCAGAAGTGATACAGCTAGTGAAATATTCTAAAGAAGTATTATATTATTACTTCACTATTTTGAATACATATGCAAATTCAAAGTTGAGTTTCACTTTCCTGATTCATGTCATGATAGCAATTCCTCCATAATTTGAAAAATGAGACAGTTTAAAGTCAGATGAAGTGATGGTAGGTACTTGATTTGGCAAAATCAAGCTATGCACATATGGTATCAATAAAAATATGAACATTGAACATATTTATGATAAAATATTCATTCTAGAATAATAATGAATAAACAGAGGGCCAATTTTAAGTAATACATGATTTTAGTAGATCTTATTCAATTATTATTTTCTTCATCAAGGTATAAAAATTCCACATATTTAGATATTTCACATAATTCACATACAAACAGCAGAGGACGACACAGCTGAGCAAGAAGGGAAACATCACCTATCGTGTACTATGTCCTTTAGATTTATGACTCCATTTAATCCCCCCATTATTCTTAATGAAGTGTAATTCCCTAGTAAATATTTCTTAATCACTTGACAAGAATCATGTACATGTATTATGGACAGAGAATCAAATAACTTTCTTGGGGTTAGTAAATTGTAGACATGCATAGTTGTGATGCATACCAGGAAGTAATTATTCTTCATTTTGTACTTTTAATTTAGGCTATATTGTGACATTCAAAACAGCAAAAAATAAAATTATTCAGCCTTACCCTACCTCTCTTTTAAAATCAGTTCAGGTCCACATATTAGCTAAATGACATCAGAACATTGCTACAGTGTTCAGACCTACTTAGTCCTTATTAGAATTAAAGGTCATTTCTATGCTATAAGCTAGTCAAGAAAGGCCAATTGTTACTATACTATGTTTTAAGGTGTTCTCATTTCTGTCATAATCTGATCCTTTATCCTGCTGAAAATTCAAGCAGTCATTTTTGTTTTGTGGATGCTGGAGAACACAGAAAACTGTAGATTTACAAAAAAAATGACTTTATGTTCCAATAACAATGAACAGACACTTTGATGATGTACTGGTTCTCCTGCTCATGTTCTGTGTGGGAAATACATGGTATGTTTGTTTGAACAGCCCAGAGCATGGGTTTGATTAGCAATTAAGGAAAAAGAAATTGAGTTGCAGTTAAGGAAGAGTTAAGGGACTCCATCTCCTCAACAGAATGCTTCCTTCTTTCCTGGAGATATCAATTCTTCTTTAGAATTACTTGATACAATTACTCTTTGGAAAGCACCATAAGCCAAGAAACCTATGGGGCCTGGTTCTTTGGAAAATTCACAAAGAACGTATAGGGTTGGTCAAGCCTATGGCAGATGGCCTGTCTTAGCAACTTTCTCATACCCTACATCAAATCCTCAGTGGCTCTCATATCGTAGTAATAGCCAATATTCATTTTATATTTTTGCTTGGCAAAAATTTACATTTTCCAATTCCTCTGGACTTAGACACTGATACTCATGGAGGTGAAACACAAAAATTAGCAAGTACAAGAAAGCCAATGCATTTGGGGGGATGTGTGTTTGTTTCCCACACCTATGCTCATAAAACACATATTTCATACTACCTTCCCAGTTTCCAGTCCAAAGCAATCTTTCCTTCATAACATGTTCTTAGCTAATTAATCTGCTTCTTACTTCATTTTAGAAACAGAAGCAGTCAGATTAGGCCTTCCAAAAGTTTCCCCAGCCACATGGACTAACACAGTAGCATCTGTGCCCAAAACCTCTGCCATCACTTCTGTCATTATGGATGAGCTGTCTGTGCTCCC
>CABHPR010122306.1:0-20049 GCA_902168415.1 Peromyscus melanophrys | reverse complement strand
TCCTTAAATGTCTCTCAGCCATTTGTGTTTCCTCTGCTGAGAATTCTCTGTAAACTTAAGTCCAAGTGGATCAAAGACCTCAACATAAATCCAGCTACTCTGAATCTGCTAGAAGAGAAAGTAGGAAGTAGTCTTGAACGCATTGGCATAGGAGATCGCTTCCTAGGTATAACACCAGTAGCTCAGACACTGACACAAACAATCAATCAATGGGACCTCTTGAAATTGAAAAGCTTTTGTAGAGCAAAGGATACGGTCAAGAAGGCAAAGCGACAGCCCACAGAATGGGAAAAGATCTTCACCAGCCCCACATCTGACAGAGGACTGATATCCAGAATATATAGGGAGCTCAAGAAATTAAACACCAAAATTCCCAACAGTCCAATTAAGTTAGAACCTTCTTATTTAGACAAAAAGGGGGAGATGTAGTGAGTAGCCATTCCAGCTTTGGTCTGGAAGTTCCAACCCCCATTGAGGCTTCCGTAACTATCATGCCTACAAGGCGGGGCCAAGGGAGGGCCTGAAGACCTGAGATCCAGACGTGCGGCGCTCTCTGGTTGGCTGGACCTGGACGCGAGAGGTAGACCGAGGAGAGTTCTCGAGAGAACGCCGCTGGACTGTGCTGCGTCTTTTCCAAAACCCACCACCTACCTATCCCTTCATTTGTAAGTTACCAACTAAATAAATCTTTCTCTTAACTACGTGGAGTGGCCTTAGTAATTTCCACAATAATATAAATCTTAAAAGAATTATTTACCTTTTTCTAGTTGGTATGCATATATTTTATATTCTCAGCAATCTAAGTAAACTGAAGTGTAATTTTAGAAATACATTTAAAGAATATGTTTTGGATAAATACCATATCAATAATAATTTATAATATTTAGTTGTCACATATAGATTAGACTAAATTTCTTTTCTCCACAACTGGTTAGATAGTCACATGTTTAAATATTTAAGTCCCAAATAGTAGTGTCCATTGGTTATAGTAGCAGCACACTTCAGGGAATCCCTTTTTTGAAAGAATGTTTCTAAACTCCTAGCTATGGGAGTTTCTTTTTTCTTAGGTAAACATGTTAAATGGGTAAAGTGTAGCAGTATACAATACTTCATTTAATTTGAAATAGGTAATGAGCTTACTGTTTTCTTGAAAGCCTTTTAAAAGGCATTAAAGAAAAATAAAATATAAAAACATCAGGCATTTGGGGAAGATTTGGATTTTGGTTGCTTGTTTGTTTCTTGTTCTTAAAGATGACACAACACTGCTTGTAATGTCATACTTGGTCATTATCTTTCTGTTTTTCTCAGAGTAGTGTTCATTACTATCAATTCTGTATTATGTGATACTGAGAAACAATATAAAAGGACCAAGCCTAGTCATAGCGTGTGGGAAACTGGGCTTCTTCTCATATGCCTCACACTCTCACTTGTGACAGTATTATATAGCATTACATTCACACAAGGGCTGTACTTATTATTTTAGTGTCAACTTGGCATATTAGAGTCATGAAAGAGGAAGCTTCCATTGACAAAATGCTTCCATAAGATCAGGTTGTAAAGCCTTGCAAATACCTGGGATCTGAGCCATCACCTGAAGCCAGGTGGGTATCTAAGGGTCATGCTGCAGCCAGGACCTTCCATGGCCTGTACTGCCATAAGATGCCATGGTGATGTCTGGCCCAGGCTGCAGCTGAAGGCCATGTCTGGGTCCATGACCCTACCGCAGCCAGGGTCTCTGCTGATATTCCTAGATCCTGATACCACTGAAGGCCATGATGATGCCAGGGCTCTGGATTGCCACTTGGGGCCATGTTGGTGCCAAGGGACTTCCTGATATGGGTGCCACACTGATCTGGGTGGCCTGTGCTGGCACCCAGGGCCATGATGACTTCAGCCCAAGCTGCTCTCTAGGGCCATGTCTGGGTCTGTGGCACTGCATCAGCCAGAGTTAGAGTTGATTTCCATGATATCTGTTACCACTGAGTGCTGAGTAGATGCTTGAGGGTCTGGTCAGCCACCTGAGACCATGTTGTTGTCTTAGGAACATGCTGCCACAGGGATCACATTGATCTGGGTGACCTATGCTGCTCCTGGATCCATGGTGACATCTAAGCCCGAGGGGCTGCTGATGGCCATATCTAGGTTTGTGGTCCCACTGCAGTTTGGATGTGTGTTGATGACCATGTCCTGTGTTACCACAGGGGGTGGTAGGAACCATGAAGATCTGTCTGTCAGGCATTTTCTTAATTAGTGATTGATGGGAAAGGGCCCAGCCCTTTGTGGATGAGGCTACCCCTGGACTGGTAGTCCTGAGTTCTTTAAGAAAGAAGGCTTTGCAGGCCATGGGGAGCAAGCCAGTAAGCAGCATACTTCCATGGCCTCTACATTAGCTCCTGCCTCCAGGTTCCTGACCTGTTTGAGTTCCTGCCCTGACTTTCTTCAGGGATGAACAGCAATACTGAAGTGTAAGCTAAATATGCCCTTTCCTTCCCAACTTGCTTTTTGGTCATGGTGTTTCACTGAAGCATTAGAAACCCTAAGAAAGACAGGAGCCAAAAGGGCTAAGTGTGAAAGTGTGTAATTAGATTCTTCAGAGTCTAGACTCAAGTAAGCAAACATCACAAAGTCAAAGAAAGTCCATGTTATTTGTAAGATTAAGCCTGTCTCATTTTCATGGTTGTTCAAAACCATGAACTGATGGTCAGTTTTATCACACAAGACCAGTGGAACTAAATAATCATTCTAAAATGATTTTATGGAGCTATGTAGCACGAATCTTAAAAGGTTTTATAATAAAAAACCCAGAGCCAGATATTGGGGTGAAAGCTGAAAGACCAGAGAAACAAGATAGCTAGCCACTAGCTTACCTCTTTATCCTCAAGAGAGTGAGTTCCTGTTTCCTCACACCTTATATACCTTTCTGTGTCCTGCCATATTACTTCCTGGGATTAAAGGCATGTGTCACCACTGCCTAGTTCTGTTTCTCTCATGTAGCTCAGTGTGGCCTTGAACTCACAGAAATCCAGATGGATCTCTGCCTCCTGATTGATAGAATTAAAGGTGTGTGTTACCACTGCCTGACCTCTATGTCTAATTTAGTGGCTGACTCTGTCCTCTGATCCCCAGGTAAGCTTTATTGGGATATGCAATATAACACCACAGAGCTATTAGTGCTAACAAACTAGGATGTTATCAATTACAAAGTACCATTGTATTTTCTCATGCCATCTAAGATGACTTTGGGTCTTGGTCCTGCCAGATACTTCACAGAGTGAAGCACAGGCACATCTCCAATACCTTAGTAGAATTTCCGTGACACCTTGAATCCTATAGTAATCCTTCCAGTCATCCTGACTCAGTGGAGGCTTGACAAAACTTCCATGCCTGCTTATTTCACAGCACATAAAGGACACTTTATTATTTTTTTCCCAGACATCAGATGAGTTTTAGTTAGAGAAAGTACAGCAGCGCAGCAATGAATGTTGTTACTTGGGAAATAAAGAAAAGTGAAAGATAATCAATTTCTTCCAATCTTTACTTTGTTCAACCACTTGATTTGAAACCACATATTGCTTCTCCAGAATTAACAGTTAAGGCATCCAGTTGCAACTCAACACACATTAAAAGGCATACTCAATTTTGATTATATTGAAAAACTTCATCATATGAGATCTTCTGAGGCATTTATATTTAAAATAATAGCACTTTATAGTTAAGCTAGCAAATTTAAACACATAGAAACAAAAGCATTTTCTGTAAATTAGTTGTATTGTGTAGGCTATGGGTAACTATTTGCACATTTGTTTATTTATTTTACACATTCTGATCATTTGTTTCAAAGGCAGGCAGTCCAGTTTCTGTGTTCATCGTAAGCTCAATTTGTTTTTACTTCCTCACTATGTTTTCTTGGCATCTGCTTTTATGAATATATTGCTGGTCATTAACACAGCTTTGCATGCCTTGTAACTGGGTTGTTTTTCATGCAAAATAGACATTTGTAAAATAATTACAGATGGGAAATTGCACCCCATGGAATTTTTTTCTTCATTATAAAAGTATCCTGTTCTGATAATTTTATATACACTTCATTACAAAGAGAACACACAGGGAAAATAAAAAACCCAGTTATGATAACAATCTTGAGAGTACTTGCTCTTTCCAAGTGAGAAGTGGTGGGTTGTGTAAGAAAGTAATCAGAGAGAAAACGACTTAAGGAAATTATTTCTGATTTTCCTCCTTCCTGCCATCCTTTCTATTTTACAACAAATGACTCTATACCATACCATGAGGCTCTTACAAAATTTCCAGATGTCACTGAGTGACTGAGCAGCTAATTTACAGAAGAAGAGGATTTTTTTAGAATATTTTGGGACTGTGATATTTCAGACAGGATTTCTTCATTTACTGAAAGCTGGCCTTGAACATGCAGAGTAGCCATGGTTGGCCTTGAACTTTCCATCCTTCTAACAGACTCCCAAGTTCTAGGTTATAAGTGCTCTCCATGTACAGCTATGTGTCATCGTACCCAGGATCTTTTAGTATAATTACCCTGGGATTATTATTAAGATTATCTTCCTATATTACTCAATGCTCACTTTCCATCTTTCCCCATTCTGCTCAGTTCCCAGAAAACAGACACCCATTGACTGTCTCATGAAACCTCTTGGCTTGGAATCCTTTCTTAGTTCTAATAAATAGAAGTCATTAGTAGATTACTTCAAAGGGGGAAGAAAGCAGGGGTCTGGGATGTACTGCTAACTGTATTTGCTTGTCCTAAACTGGCAGCATCTGCCACCTAGTCTTAAGTGACCAGGGCTTACTGGCAGCCCCTTGACAGCTTTTATTCCTTGCAGGTTTAGGTAACTGAAACTTCTCTTCACCTCTGTTTACGCTTAGCCAAGCCTACATGCTGTAAGAGACTGAAGTTGGAGCTCTTTGTAGAATAGGCCCTCATCATTCTTTTGTTGGTTTTGTTCACATAGTTACAGACAGTACCTGAGGATGGTTTGTTGAGTGGGACATCTGTTTCTTGAATTATCCCCACCCATATTTGGTTTCTGTAGAAATGGAGACAGAGAAAAACAGAATCTTTGAGGTGTAGAATGTTAAAATGTTAGAAGATGAAAAGACTTTCATTACAAAGTTTGATAAAAATGACACTCATCAGCATAAAGTGTTTTGTGCAGATCCTACAGGGAATTAGCTGAAAAGATGAGAATTTAAAGTCTTTCAACCCATAATCAAAGTCAAAGGCTTTTGTTGTTGATGATATTTATCTTAATGACTTCCATACTGGATAATACAGAGCCTAAGCATTCATCAGAACCCAAAAGTATAGAAGCTTCTTAATTATTGACCCAATTGTACTCATTTTTAAAGATGTTCATAAAGTTCAGAAGAAGGCAGATAAACAGAATATAATGATGAAAGATTTTGGTACATAAGATACTTTGTAGAGTAATTGACAGTTAGTGTCCTATTCCAGAGTTTCTGGTTTACTTTTTTAGTGTATGTTACAAGAAGAAACTCTTTTTGTAAAGTGTCCTTTGATTTCTTGCATCATGGTATCAGTCCCCGTAAGTCCATCTTTATCATTAAATACCTATTCAATTCTGTGTTGTGTCTTCATAAAAATATACTCCCCTGTGCTTTTTGATAGCCATATCTCATCTTCTTGAAAATAAACTAATCAGAACAAAAACAGATTATGCTGCCTCCAAAATTCTGTTTTACTGGGTCTAAAGTTGCAGTCTGTTGTATCTCAAAGAGTAAGGTTTGCTGCATTATTTTCAGTTTTATCTTAATATAATTACAGATTTATTTAATTTGAAGAAGAAAGGTATCCACTCATCCAGCGCTCAACAGATTTTAGTATAAATTTTAAAGTGAGGAGCCATCATTCTCAGAGCTTCATGATTTTACCCTGTTGTCAACTCCCTCTCTCATTCTCCTTCCAACCAAAACAGATTCGCTTTTACCATCCAGTTATCTGGTAGAGTCTGAGCTCATCCAGGGGCCAGCCCAGCAGCAGGCTACTTTCTCCATAGCACTGACAGCCACTCTGGAAGAACAGCCTGCTGTGGGTTGGGCTAGCCTCTTTTTTTCACAGTCAAGTTCATTCTTTCTCTTGACTTACGTGTATTAAAACTCACCTTTGTTTTGGAACTGTTTCTACTGATGACGTTCTTCTGTGGTATGTTTTCTGCTTAACCCAAGAGTTTAGAAACATGCTTTTTTGCTGTGTTTGAAGTTTAATGGGTTATCTTAAGAGCAGATCTGCCCAAAGTGGAGAAATGGATTCCATGTATGTAATATGTTAATGAAATGCTTGAAGGAGGAAGAGCAACAGGCAGAAGACGGGAAGAAATCAAGCAAGGGGGTAAGTGGAAGCCATGCCCAAAATTCTGTTTTACTGGGTCTAAAGTTGCAGTCTGTTGTATCTCAAAGAGTAAGGTTTGCTGTATTATTTTCAGTTTTATCTTAATATAATTATAGATTTATTTAATTTGAAGAAGAAAGGTATCCACTCATCCAGCGCTCAATAGATTTTAGTATAAGTACCGGAGCATCATGCAGCCTCAGACTTTGTCCAGACAAGTTACTGGCCTTTTATTATCCTGCAGCAGCAAGTTATTGGCTAGAGTTAGGGGAGTATAAACTTGAAGCATTTCCAGCTCAGGGTGGATACAGGAAAAGCTGGGTCAGACCCTGTTGTGACAGTTGCATCATGGGCTAGCAAACAAGGGACACAAAGAAGTGGAGGTGTTCAAATTGCCCATTACAGTAGGCAAGACTACTGAATTGTTTCTCCCTAATACATACCAATTTTTTCCATCAAATTTTTACTATCCATTTTTCTCTTCAATATATTTTTATACATTTATTTGTGCGTTTGTATGTGTGCACACACATGAGCCAGGAGACTCATATAGGGGGTCAAAGAACGACTTGTGGAAATTAGTTCTCTCCTTCCATCCTGTGGGTTCTAGGGATTGAATCCAGGTCATCAGGCTTGTTGGCAAGATGCATTTTTTTTTTATGGTTTTTCGAGACAAGGTTTCTCTGTGTAGCTTTGTGCCTTTCCTGGAACTCGCTTTGTAGATCAGGCTGGCCTCAAATTCACAGAGTGCCTGCCTCTGCCTCCCGAGTGCTGGGATTAAAGGCGTGTGCCATCAACGCCTGGTATCAAGCTGCATTTTTTAAATGAATTTTCTTTTCTTATCACATTCAGCATAAGAAGAAAAATATTTGTGATCTTTTTTTCTTCTAGGAAGGAAACATCAAGGATAGAATAAGAACTACTAAATCAGAATCAATTTCATTTGCTACATCTTTAAGACCTTAATCATATTACCTAAAATCAACCTGTAAATAATCGCTAGATCCACAGATAAAGCTGTCACTAAATACACTTACTTTTGAAGGAGCATGTAATTACTAAAAATCATAGAAAAATGAAACAAAAACAATAGTAAAGATAGAGATTGCATTCCATGCCATATCAATATGAGTTTTGTTGCAACTATTAGTGTTGGGTTGGCCTGAGCAGGAATTTTTTTTCTTCAAAATGAAAGTTTTACAATATAGATGTAATACTTACAGTTATGATAAGAGAAATGAAGTTTATCATTAAGCTTCATTTATCATTCAGTTTATCATTAAAAGACATCTTCCCTTAGTTGAAGTGCACACTTAAAACTAGAGTGAATTATAGTTGACCTGAAACAAATGGATGTTATAAGACCAGAGAAGTTCCTTTAATCACAAGGAATAGCTTCAAATAAATGTTATTTATCTCTTAACAAATTCAGTATCATTATTTTGCATTTACCCCACCATAACTTCAATAGAAATGACAAGTTTCTATTATAGTACTCAATCAAACTTAAAGACAGGTTTCTTAGCCTGTATTTAAACATAAATGTAAAGATAGTAGTTAGGGTTCTAAAACTGCAGAAGAGATTAAGTATTCAAGATGATGTTAATTGGTTAAACAAGAGGAACAAAACTATTAAACACTAGCTTGACTCCCACATAGATGTAAAGTCACTGCAACAGCTTATTCACAGAGACATTTCATCAAAGTCACCCATTAGTCAAGTGTATAGCCTTTTTTCTTGGTAGGGTTTTCTGTAAACAGACACGTTGGCCCTATTTCCATAGTCTCTTTATGCCTAAAATGATGAGGGAATGTCTTTCTATACACTGTGAATATGTGTTGCTCTGGTTGGTTGATAAATAAATTGCTAATTGGCCAGTAGCCAGGCAGGAAGTATAGGCAGGATAAAGAGATAAAGGAGAATTCTGGGTAGAGGAAGGCTGAGTCAGGAGACACCAGCCCATTTTCCAGGGAGCAGCATGTAATGGCACACAGGTAAAGCCACGGAACACATGGTGACCTATAGATTAACAGAAATTGGCTGGGTTTAAGTGTGAGAGCTAGTCAGTAGTAAGCCTGAGCTAATGGCCAAACAGTTATAAATAACATTAAGCCTCTGTGTGTTCATTTGAGTCTGAGCAGCTGCAGGAGTGAGGGACAGCAGGAGCAGGGTGGGACTGGGAAAACCAGCTACACTGCAAACCCTTGAAGTTGATCTGTCTGTTCTCTTCCACCAGTGATTAAAATATCTTCTTGAACCTAATGCGACCTTCTTTATGGTTCCCAAGAGGCCTTTCCAAGATCAACCCAAGACTCCCTACATTGCTTGGCTCTTCAAGTGACAGTGTCTCCAAGCAAGTGCAGAAGCATACAGCTGCGTTCTCTCTGCCCCGCTATTTTACTTTTCTGGAGTCTTCCTGAGGAAATAACATGTCCTACTAGTATTTTTCTTATCATTTGCTATGACGTTGCCATTCCGTATTTTACCTTGACTGTTTTCGTAGACACCCAAATCTCAAGCACAAGTAGTATATACAATAATTGTTTTTGAAATAGGTAAATTCCACTCCGAATGTTAGATTGCCAGAATCTCTACAGAGTGGGCCTCATGATAATTAATAATTTTTTTCAGACAGATATTCTGCCAGGTAAGATGTGACCTGAATATATAGCACTTGGGAGGCAGATGGGTCTCTGAGTTTGAGGCCAGCCTGGTCTACAAGTGAGTTCCTGGACAGCCAAGACTACTCAGAGAAACCCTGTCTTTAAAAAAAAAAGAAAGAAAGAGTAAGAAAGAAAAAAAGAAAGAAAGAAAGAAAGAAAGAAAGAAAGAAAGAAAGAAAGAAAGAAAGAAAGAAAGAAAGAAAGAAAGAGGAAGGAAAAATGAGTATCACAGTGATGTGGATATGGCAAATCCACACAAGGCCATCTGTATCAAATAGAGATCACACTGGTACTTAAGTTAAAACTCTACTCATAAATATATTGCTGACTTTGTATGTACAGATCAGACCTTTCTCATTTTTATTTCTTGTTCTTCTGGGTGGGGCTTGTGAAAAGTTTGCTCCAATATTTAGATACTGATAATTGAATTTAGATACTGATAATTGAATATGAGAGTTTGACTTCTTATTTTTTTATTTTTATTTTCCGGTGCATACAACTATCTCAAAACCTGTATTTACTACATATGATATGTCTATATTTGGATGAGGAGATCTGCTAGTTGACTTGGGTATTAACCAAAAGCAGTTACAACCAGTAACTTGTGCAAAAATATTTGTACATTTTTGTGATTTGGATATGTTTGAATATCTGTGAATGTGTGACTATTATGATGAAATATTATGGAGTACTAATAAAGTTTAGAAGTATGATATTCTCCATTTGGTTAAAAAACATGATCATAAAATAAATGTTTAACATAAGAGTCTTGATTCAGTACATTGATATGTACTTTTAGTATTTGTCTAAAACATTGCTTTTTATAGAATATTTTATAAAAATACACACAGTATCTTAATTCTTTATCCTCAGTTCCTATTTACCCTTGATATGACAAGTATTGCACCCTCCCCGGCTTCATATATTCTCCTCAGAACTGATTGCTCTGGCTTCATCTTCAGTAAGACATTGACTACTTTCAAAATTCATCTTAAATGTCATCTATTTGCCTTTCTCTCTATTTTATTCCTGTGCTAATTTTAACTGCCCATATTGTTTCATTGTTTAAAATCTGGCATGTCTGTCAATATATTGATACAAATATGTATCTATGTTGAATACAGGTATGCTGGATATAGATACTACATGCCACAATAAAACAATGCCTTATATTCTACAGATGAAGAAAAAAAACTATTTAGCTGATTTGTTCTACTTCAATTTTCTCTATATCTTCCCTTGCTTCTACAAATTTGAAACCTGTGTATTATTGCCAGATTTTCTTCACTGTGATTTCGTTGTATCATTTTGTTCTTGAACAATGATTAGTAACTTTCTACTGCCTATGAAAACAGCTCTAGGTTTTTCTGCCAAATCTTTCAGCGTTGACAAAATGGGGCTCTACTGTGCCAACTGACACTTAGATTTTACAGCATCAGAGCTCTATCAAAGTCCAACCTACCTTGTCCATGCCACACTCCATTTACTTTTGTCAAGCGATTCATTCTTTAAGTTCAGTTTTCTGAATATGTGCTAGAACAATTTCTCCAGATTTTGTTCTTTGGGAGCATCACAGTTAGATTTAGATTACCTTATAAGAATTTTTACCAGATGAGCCAGCTCTGAGGGAGTCAGGAGAGCTGACTCCACCCCTTCCCATATGTTCCTTAGGACAATCAGGAGAGAGGGCCCTGCACCTTGCCTGGGCAAAACAGTAGAGCTGGCCCTGGCAATGTCAGTTTGTGTGACCAAGATCTGAGGACCTGAGAGCAGAACTGGCCCAGCTCCTTTTTGCAGGCTGCATTGGGAGAGCTAGCTGAGGCAGTTCTGGAGAGCTCACCTGGGTAGTGACCATGAGAAAATGCTGGCAGGTTGAGTGATCCAGCTACCACCCAGGCTCAGGACCAGGGTTATGAGTTAGTACACCCAAACTTCTACCAAATCTACGAACTGTTGGAGCATGTACAGAGGAGGAGCTAACACATCCAAAACAGAAGGATTCCAGTGACAGGACAAGAACAGGATTTCCAAGAGGAACTCTTATTGGTGGTATAGCAAAAACCAGAGGCCTGAGCCAAACCAATGACCCAAGGCAATGAACACTTGCAAGTAAAGATGAATGGACTAAAGGGTGAACCATGTGACTCAACAGGCCACGCCACAGCTTCCACAACAAGATTGTCCTTCTTTTGTTTTGTTGTTTGTCTGGTTTGGTTTTAGGTTTTTCTTTTAAATTTGATTTTGATTGGTGGGAGGGAGTTGCAAGGATAGATTCAAGGGGACAGGGAGATAAGTGGGATCAAAATGAATGATGTGAAATCCATAAAGAATCAGTAAAAGTTAAAAAAAGAATCTTTTAAATTATTAAAGTTATTTGTCTTCATTTCAATATTAACCCAACCCTGGTCTAGTTAGAATAACATCTATAAAAATTAAATATTTTCACATCTAGTAGAATATATTAAATATATAAGAAAACCCATTCAATTATTGATTAAAATTTCTTACTGAGCAAGAAAATTGGGAATAAAATGACATGTTCTGAATGAAGTAAGAAATTTTTAAATAAAAGCTTTGCTTTTGGCACAGTGTTTTCAGACAGCTTAATGAATCATAAGAAGGTACTTTAAATGATGAGCATAATTTAGATGTGGTACAAACATTTCAAAATGTAAACTATAGAAGGAAATCTTTATCTCAATTAATTTCAATATATTTCTTACCTAATGGTTCCATGATCAAATGGAACCTATTGATTGTAAAGTTCTGATTAGTTAGTAATTAATACAGTTTTTATGGTGTTGGCATAAACGGGGTTCTGAGAGAATTCCCTAGTACAGCTCACACATCTCTCCAGCTACCAGTTGTACATGCAGTGATGTTTTCTCAAGACTCTGACATAAGTATTTAAAAATTTAAATTTTAATCAAAGCTTTTAACTTATAATAAATCAACGCTATAAGATATTCTAGTCTGTGATATATTCATAGTCTAAGGCAGTTGTTTATTTGGAAAAAATACATACTTAGAGGTATGGACTTTGTTTAAAGTTGATATATTTTAATCATGTGAAAACACAATATATTATTTTGATATTGTAACTTTAATTACATTACACTTCTAGGGATTAGAAGCCCAAATTGCCTTATCAAGCTAAAGTGAATATGCCAGCAGGGCTGAAATCTGTTGGAGACTTTAGGGAGAATGATTTGGTTTCTGTTCAGTTCCTTGTTTGTAGCCCAACCTACTGCTTGTAAATCCAGATACTGAGTATCCTCAGATCCTTCTCACTCTGGCCTTCCATGTCCACTCATAACTCATAAGGTCACTCTGAAGTCACTGACATGATCTAGGATGAAATCATTGACCGGCAGCTTCAATTACACCCGAACCCTGAAGTTCCCTTTGCCTTGTCATGTGACATTATGCACAGATTCTAGGAATAAAAACTTGGCCGTGGTCATCTTCTGGATCCTACCAAAGTCTCTAACTATAAAGTATTCATGGTGCATTTTCAAGTTGATGTCTCACAGAAAGCTTCTAGGCCTAGAGGCTTATGAGACAGATTTAATAGTTAATAGAACTGAATTTCGGTTGCTATTGTTAAAATTTCCCTAATATCTTTCACATTTGAGAGGACAGTGTATGATATCCCAAACCTTGGATTTATATTCACTGGTCAGCTCAAAAGACTCCCAGGTACCTCACTGTAAGATTCCATGACAAGTGAGTACCCAATCGGGAGGCATTCTTCCTACACCTGCACCACCTTTGGGGCTATACAAATCATGTTGTAAATGTCAGAATCTGCTTTGTGCAATTCAATTTTTAAAGTTTCCTTTCCATGGTACTGAAATTTAACAACCACTGAGCCAAACAATAAACCTGAACCTTATAGGCAAAAGTAGCTTTCAAAATAATGGAATTTTGGTATTGACATAATAAAATACCACTATATTGTAGGAAGTTTTTATGATATTTTTATAATATTGTATTTCACATTTGACATTTATAACTTATAAGTAGAAGAACAAATTTATCTTCAGTTTTAGCCGATATTGAATTTATATAGTTCAATTATGTCTAAAATCAGACATTACTTTATAAGCTCAACAGACATAATAACTTTTACAATCATTTATAAAATCTAGAAGGACTACTACATAATAAATATTTTATATGCTAATCTTCTGAATGTTCCAAAACACCTATTTGTGAATGATTGAGGTAAAATATATTTGAACACTGATTTACCTAAAGATATTTTGATTCTAAGGAGATCTAAAAGTATTTTCTTGGGTTATGCATATACATATTCTCATAGTGTGATATCCAGAAGCTGATTTGATATAATTTTAATTTTGTTGGGTTGCTAATTGAATGAGCTGTCCAAACGGGAGGACACTATAAATATTATAGGAGCTGCTGTGATTTCTTGCATGTATAGACCCAGAAATACATGGACATAGGTTTCTACGCTGACTGTTGAATCCATGTTACTTCCCTTAATTGAAAAGAGCCATTGAGGATTAACATTGACTATACCTATGAGTACTTACAATATGTATCTCTATTTTACTTTAATCCATTAATAGTAGCAAATAATTAAACCAAAATTTCTATCCCCATTCTACTGGTGTCATTTGCTAATAAATGAAGGTAAATGGCACAGCTGGACTTTCTTCCCTGTCTGTGAGGAAGGAACTAGTCATGAACTAGTCTGCCTGTCATGAATGAACACAAATCAAACGGAAAAAGACTATAAAGCTGCTCTATATGTGCTAATCTATGGATTCTTGACTTATCTTTCATATCTCAAAAATAACTCCACCATTTTTAAATACTCTTCATCTCCAATATTTATATTCATATTTCTCTGTCTCTATAATTTTGGTAGATTAGTAGATATTAGACTATTAAAAACTAAGAGGTTTACCTTTTGTAAACTTTTATATCTGATATTTTAATTAGAACTTTTTAATGTCAAAGTATCAAATATTAACACCATAGCCTTCCAATGCTTCTTTCCAATTTCATCTCACAGTATCTCATTGTAATCATCTTTTCTGTGGTGCTGGCATTTACAATTTACATAAACTTCCTGTTGTGTGTATTGTCCTAATGAAGCTATCCAGTGAACCACTTCTATTTCAAGTGATGTACTTCTCAATTCATTAGTAGAGACTTTATATCTTCTCCTTTTTTTATTTTTATGGTTTTTTTGAGACAGGATTTCTCTGTGTAGCTTTGGATCCTATCCTAGAACTCACTCTGTAGACCAGGCTGGCCTCGAACTCACAGAGATCCACCTGCTTCTGCCCCCCGAGTGCTGGGATTAAAGTCATGCACCACCACGCTTGGTGAGACTGTATATCTTTTCTAGCATATTTCCCATACTCCTCATTTTGTAAAAGTTCTACTCTAGAAATATTAGCCCATTTTGTTTAGTTGGTGTAACAGGTATTGAATATCTGTTTTTTTTTTTTAATCTGTGTTCTCTTTATAACAGATTTTTAATCCCATTTTTTATCATGTACAAAGGTGCTTAAGTTTGGTTAGTAAAATGTTGTTCTTTAAAACTTGGAACTCATTTGTATTTCCATGAATAATATTGAATGTATTTCTAACCAGTCATTAAATTGTACATTTATTATAGTGATATGGGGAGACTTCATCTGGCACTTTGTTAGGCTGTCCTTACTTTGGACCTACAATATTTCTACTTCCTTAGACATGATCATAATTTCTAAAACTCAAACCTCTCTAAAGTTTTTCCAGAAGTCTGATGTATTAAACTGTTTCCTCTAGGAACTAGAGAGATGGCTGAGGAGAGGTAAGAGCACTTGTTGCTCTTGCAAAGTATCAGGTTTTGAGTCTCAGCCTCTACAGGTTGGTTTTAATCTTCTGTAACTCCACTTATAGGGTATCTGAGATCCTTTCTCTCCCCATGAGCATCAGGTATGTATGTAGTTCACATAAGAACATACAGGCAGAGGCTGGAGAGATGGCTCAGTGGTTAAGAGAACTGGCTGCTCTTCCAGAGGACCTAGGTTCAATTTCTAGCACCCACATGACAGCTTACAACTGTCTGTAACTCCAGTTCTAAAGCCTCTGATACCTCACACCAATGCACATAAAATAAAGTTAAATAAATTAAAAAAGAATATATAGGCAAATATATTATATATATATGTATATATATATATAATCTTAATATTGTAGGTAATCCTTCCTTAAAGAGTAAGGTTTACTTCCTGAATCCATGAGGTAAGGAACTGCACATATATAAAATACAAATAAATACTTCTTTTAAAAATACTCCTAATATGACCAATGACAGCTTTAAGATTCATATCCTCAATGTCTAGTAGCTTTTGAATGATCTGGTAACCCAGAATCAATAGAACTTCACTGAATAGTGACCCCAAATATATGCAAATAATAATAAAACAATAGATAATGAACTCCAAGACTGTAATGTGCAAAGTAACAACGTTATCTAAACTTAACAGAATATGAGGAGAAATTGTTAAGGAAGGTAGGGGAGGTTAAGTTGATCTAAGTAACTTTGAAAATTATTTGAATATGTAATAACCTGTGGACAGAACAAATACATATCAGGATTGCACTCTGGGTGTTAGTGTTAATATGTATATATTAACATTATACACACACATAATATGAGTTTGGAGCATTGTTTTAGTATTAGAAAGTAAGCAAATAATAAAATAAACAACAACAAAATATAAACAAATCATAATGATAACATTTCAAATAAGCGAGGAAGCCAAGGTAGAATATTTCTAATAACTAATCCTGAAATAATTTGAGCAAAACTTAAAAATATAGTATTGATTATAAAGTCTATAGCTATGATTCCATATATATATATATATATATAGTTTATCTATTAAATAAATGAGAATAATAGAAAACATGCATACATCTTATTATTGTGGATAATCCTTCCTTAAAGAGTAAGGTTTAATTCTTGAATCCATGAGGTAAGGAACTGCACATACTTACTTCCTTCTCAAAGATTAGAGTTGGAAAATATGTGGGAGTGGGGATGATTAGAAAACAATTGAGAAATATTCCTTTCAGCCAGATAGTCAAGTTAATGTGCTATTTGTTCGTTTGTCTGTCATTCATGATATGATCTGCTGTGGGATGGTCTGTATGTCAAACATGTTGCTTATTGGTCAATAAATAAAACACTGATTGGCCAGTGGTCAGGCAGGAAGAAGTATAGGTGGGACAAGGAGGAGAGAATTCTGGGAAGTGGAAGGCGGAGGAGACACTGCCAGCCGCTGCCATGACAAACAGCATGTGAAGATGCCGGTAAGCCACAAGCCATGTGGCAAGGTATGGATTTATAGAAATGGATTAATTTAAGCTATAAAAACAGTTAGCAAGAAGCCTGCCACGGCCATACAGTTTGTAAGCAATATAAGTCTCTGTGTTTACTTGGTTGGGTCTGAGCAGCTGTGGGACTGGCGGGTGAGAGAGATTTGTCCTGACTGTGGGCCAGGCAGGAAAACTCTAGCTACAATGATCTCTCTATGTAGCCTTGTTTATCCTAGAACTCATTATGTAGACCAGGTTGACCTGGAACTCATAGAGATCCTCATGCCTCTACCTCCCTAGTGTTGGGTTTAAAAGCAAGCACCACCATGCCCAGCTATCCATGTGCTTCTGAAACACTGGTAAGAACAGAGCTTTATCTCTGAGGTCATTCTGCCCCAAGCATGAGAATGTCTAACCAAGAAGACAAAAATCAGACAAATCCAAAATGAGGAATAAGTATTAAGCCCCTGACCAAAAATGCTCAAATCTCTCAAATTGTAGAATAATGTAGAGATCTAGAAGCTGCAACCATGAAAAGTACTCAAGGAAACACTCTTAAATGTGGTACAGTAATCTGGATATATCCTGAAAATGGAGAAATGGAGAAAAACTAAGAAATTCTAGGTAAATATGTGAATATAAGTTATAAAGAGAATATTAATATAGATCACTATTGTCGTAACTTGGCTGTAAACCATCTCTCATGGATTCATGTCTTTTACCACTTAGATCCTTTTTGGCTGTAGGATCTTTGATTACATGATATAGGATTCTGCATACTGGCCTTAAAGGTAATTATCCACTTCAGATTCTGGCCTGAGCACTCTATTTCCTGTCTGCTGATCAAGTCTTAAAATTTCATACATAAAGCTCTAAAAATTTACTCTGGGAATAGTTATCAGACTACAAACATTGCATCCAGTGAACTTCCATGCATGGGAAAAAACTTGCATGGAAAAACATAGGCAAGATCAAATTGTGTGATTCAAGAATAGTCATATTTATTTTTCATATATTTATTTGTCATTAATTCCATGAAAAAACAATGTTTCAAACTGAAAAAAAGTATGCATGGCATTGCCTATACTGTGAATTGGAAATATTAAGAAAAATATTGATCTTAGGCTCCTGATACATTAAAAAACAAATCATCCATGTTGACTTTTAAAAACTTCTTTAACTTACCTGTTTGACTCCCTATGTAAAATTCTGTTGTCTTCCTGTATTAGGAAGCCTGTATTTCTGGGAGGCAACCAAGAGGAAACTGAAAGTAAGACCCTATTGCTGAAGGCGCCACACACTTATGACACAGGACTTGAATGAATTAAGCTGGATCAGACCTGGCAGCCTCATCCTTTAGGACTATCTCTCACAGTACTAAAGAGAGCTATGCAAGCTGCCAGTTGAGAATAGGCATCTACTACTGTCATTTTTGTAAACCAGTGTGCTTTCTTATTATATTCTAAATACTTCTACCCACAGATAAGTTGTAGCAGACAGAAATCATTACAGAAAGCCACAAATCACCAAAGTGTAGAGAAGAGATGACTATTCAGGAACCAGTCCCAATTTATACATCTGTAACACAAATCCTGTACCTAAAGCTCAAACAACACTATGGAAGAGGGTGCAGAGCAATTATAGAAGTCAGAGGACAAGGACATCTTCTGTAAGATTGTGTCTTCTGTATATAACAGGAAAACTTCACCCATAAAATCTCATCAATACAGTTGCTTAAAGAAGACTTGAAAAATGACAATACCATCTGATGTGATAATTTGGATGGGAGAAGTCTCACAAGGCCTCACAACTATATGAAGAGCTAGAAACAATCAAGGACTTTTAAGAGAGTGTGATTCAATCTTCTCCAAGGAGAGCCCCTCAATAGGTTATATAATTGCAGGTAGTCAGGCCTAAATACATATGCACATGAGCAACCATAATGGACTCAGCAGGTTGTATGTATAAATTTATATGTATACATATAGATATGCATGTGGGAGGAAGGAGAGGGAAGAGAGAGAGAGAGAAGGAAGGAAGGAAGGAGGAGTGGATGGATGGAGAATGATAGAGAGAAAGAAAGAGAGAGAATTATGGAATAAAAGGCCATGAATTTGAAAAGGAGTATACGGCCACAGAAGGAGTAAAATGATGTTAATACAGTACTCCTACTTGATATTCACAAAATAGTAATGTAAAAACTAAAATTAGAACAAACAACCAAGATCTATATTATTTTTGAAACACACACCATAACATTTATTTATTTTATTTCTAATTTTTTGTTTATTTCATAAGATATTTATTTTCTAATATGTTACTAATTTTGTCATACACAAAATTCTTCTTCCTTTGTGCTACCATGTTATTGCCTTATAAACGTAAATTAGCTTGATATTTACTGCTCTGTACATGTGGGGTGAGGGTCCCCCAAAGTTTCATGTACTGGAATATAATCTCTACTAGTCATTGTTCAGAGGGCAAAATCTTAATTCAGTGATACTATCCAAAATAAGATCTTAGGGAAATAAAGAGTATTATAGAAAAATTTGAGGATTCCTCCTGATGGGATCCTCCTGGATTTACAATAAAAAGGAAGACCACATGAATATACATGCACATGCACATTCCCTCTCCTTCACCTTGTCATGTTCTACAATTTCTGCACTTTTCTTTTTTTTACTTCTTATATTTTTATTTAAGCTTACATTTACAAATTCTTATTTAAGCTTACATTTACAACTACCATCTTTACTTCTTACAAGCTTATTACTACATATCTTAGACTACTTTAGATACTTCTTGCAAGCTTACATTCTTAAAGGAACTCTATAGATCTATTTTACAAACTTATAAAGGGCTACCATTAGCATATATCAAACTTAGCAAACACCTAAAGATTTCTTAACACAGAGATCTAACAAGACAGAATAATTTCTACAAACTCACATGCCTTGTTTTCATCTTTTTCTACTTCTTACTCTTAATTATTATCACTATCTCTATTAGAAAGATTCTCTTAGACAGGAAGTACATACATCATTTCTAAAGTTTAGCGTTTATAGTCAGCTTTGCTATACAATACTGGGATTTAGTGAGTGTTGTCATTATAGAATTGTGATACTTGTTGCTAGGGGACTGTAACATTCTCAGACGAACCCACACCCCAAAGTTGCCTAGTTCTCTCAGCCATTCCGGAACGGACAGAGATGCACTGTCAGCGGTAAACAGTTTTTAACTAGAGGCTGTCCCTTCATCCAAATTAATAATAGCTCCGCTAAGTGCTTCAATTCAGACAAACGTTTCTATTACAGCAGTACTTTTGGTTTGTTCTACCAAAAAACTTCACTTCATGCTGGGGGTGAAATTACCACATTTAGCTGCTGTAAAGCTCTTCGCAAAATACTGAAGCTATTAGGTGATATAAAGTATTTTTCTAAAGGAGCTAGTAAAGCCAAAAGCAGCACAGCTTCGAAACACTCTATTTCCCCACTGTTTGCATTAATCAGTGACAAAACCTTAGAAACACTAATTGAGCCACTTTCATTCTGGTTCCTTTACAGGAACGTCATTGGAGCTGACCTTTTTTTTTTTTAATTTTATTTTACAATATAATTTAATTCTACATATCAACCACGGATTACCTTGTTCTCCCCCCC
>CABHPR010122305.1:0-19264 GCA_902168415.1 Peromyscus melanophrys | reverse complement strand
GGGGGGGGGGGACAACGACAGACAGACAGACACACAGACACATTCAAGCACACAAAAGGAGTACCAGGTTGTTCATTTTTCTCCTTTAAAATCTCCAAGAAGGCTTTCAGACTCCTCCTGTCTGCCTGTCCCCCGCCCGCCTGCAGAAATCTTGGTTAAGCCTTAAGCCTCAACAACACCAAAGAACAAAGCCGCAGACAATCTCCCCCTTCTGACAGTGTCAGCTGTGAACTGAAGATCTGAATAGCCTTTAAAATTGTTTTATTGTTGTCAACGCTGCGGAGTGGTGTGTAATCTTTGTGTTCTGGAGAATCTTTAATTGGCACAAAAGGGCAGTTTAGCCGGCATCTTGGAGGAGGTTTGTCATGCAAACGGTTAGTGCCTGCCACTCACAACATGTAGGGCTATCTAGGCTGATTTGCATCAGCAGCTCCCTCTGGTTAATAGCCTTGTATGTTTCCTGGGGGTCCCTGAGCAGAAGTCAAGGGGAACCGAGGCACCTCTCCCGCCTCTGCACCCACACTGCTTTGCAGCTGATTGCCAGCTCCTGTCACCGTCCCCTGAGCCTGGGTGGGGTGGGGTAGAGAGGATGCAGTGGCTGCAGGAATCATCGGTTTTCAGGCTGGTTTGTAGTCATTAAAAGCAGGGGATCTAGAGTAAGGGGCCTGGGTTTCTGTCACAGGCAAGGCACTGTCCTAACTGCCTGTGTGAATTAGGGGGATGCTGGTGGCTGAAATGTCTGTACCCCACAATTTCAGTGCTTAGCGCAACAGAAGTGTACTTCTTGCTCACTTGACTGTTCTGAGTGGAAGCTCCTGGTTGGCTTCTCTTCCATTCAGTGATTTAGGGACCCAGGTTCCTTGAGTCTTACAGTCTTGCCCTGCCTTAGGACCCGGGCAGTGGCTCAGGTCAGAGGGTCTGCACACTGAATGACATCTGTCTCATTTAACCTTGACAGCTCTTGGAAGACACACTTCGAATTTCCAGGTGGGAAAATCGGGACTCCGAGGAGTCGCGTAACTTGTTAAGGGTTACACTGGGAGCCTCATTAGCAGCCTTATCTACCCTTATTTCCCATTTAAAATGTGACCAGAGTTCTTCCTTTCCTGTAGCTTTATCCTACGGAGCCCCCTGCCCCTAGTTTAGTGGGTTTTTGGGTTTGGGGGCTTTGCTCTTGAGTGACAGAGGAGTTCAAACATCTGAGACATGTCTTAGCTTTGAAAAGGCACAGAGGCCGTGGGGGGAATCTTAGTCTCTGTCCTTCTTAGGTTCAGAGGTCTGCATCATAGCCTCTTTGTGTGTGTGTGTGTGTGTGTGTGTGTGTGTGTGTGTGTGTGTGTGTGTGTGTGTGTGTGTGTGTTCCAGGCGGGGCGGGAAGCTGTTTATCTGTCCTCCAGAGAGCTCAACACAGCAGGTGGGCCCCGCAGAAGGAGTCTCTTGACAAGCAGGCCTCTCTCCTGACACAACTCCCTGTTAATGGATTCTGAGTCTGGCAGTTCCTCCTAAAGCCGACTGCCAATGAGCCCGCCTGTTCCTGTGCTTAATGCTGCTGATCAGAAATGAGTTTCCTTTTGACGCCCTGCGCTGCTCTCGACACGGCCTTGATCAAACAGCAGAGACTAGTTAACCAAAGCCCATCCCTAGGCATCTCCTCCCATTCCTGTGCCCCCACCCTGTCTTACAAGCAAAGTAACATTAACAGGTGCAGGAAGGATGAGCTTGAGACACCCCCCCCCAAGCTCTGTAAAGGCTGTACATACTCCAGTAAAGCCCCCGAGTGTTCTCAGTGAGCGTCGGCCTCTCTACAGTTGCCCACCCAACAACATAGACTCACTGAAAAGGCCCCCAGAGAGGGCCCTGCTCTGTGTGTCGGAAGTCAGGGGCAGGTTGGCACAAGCATAACTCCCAGAGACCCTCGGGCTCTCAGAGAATGTCCTCTCTTCATAGAGGGGGACTTAGCATGTCCTTCCCTCCTGGGAGATTCCTGGCAGGAAGGTTGGGAATGTGTGGCTGTTGTAAGAAATAGTTGAAGGCCTGACTCAAGAGGCTGCCATGGCCCTGATCCAGTCTGCCTGAGCAGCCTTCCTGCGGTCACCAGGACTGCAGAGGGGCACACAGCTGCTCTGTCTCCTCTCTCTGCAAGGATGCTGACTGTAGCTCAGAGCAGATTTAGAGAGGAGGGTCCAAGAGCCCCTGGCTGCATGGTCCTGTGAGGACTTGCCCACCCTAGGGAAGTCTCCGGGGCAACTGCGCACTGGCTTTGCAGCCTTGCAGCAAGGGCTGAGCTGAGCTAGGCACATGGAAACAGGGTGCCCTGCTGACTGAGGCCCAGAGCAGGTAGTCCATGAGAGTACCCCAATTTGGTTCTGGGGAGGTTGGCAAAGGAGATAAAGAAGAGACTTGTGAGAAGTACCACATTGAACGGATGATGTGTAGTACACCACACATTCTAGAATCTTCTGTGCCTAGCTGACTTCTGTGCATACTCCTTCAAGGTAGTTTTTTTTTTTTCTCTTCCAGCACAAAAGGACAAGTTCAATGTCTGGTGGAAAAGGCCTTTGTTACTTAATTCTTCTGTTTGGCTTCAAATTACAGGACTTGAAGCCTTTCAGACACTCTGCCAAATATGTTAGGTTGTTCCCCACCCCCCCCACCCCCAATCAAAAAAGAAAAGGCCACAGTCTCTGGAGTCTGTATTTTAAGAGCTCTATCTGCCCCAAACCAGGGAGATAGAAAGATGGCTGCTGACGTCTCTCGGTTCTATTCAAGGCCAGCACTGAGGTCACTGGGTTTTTGAATTCTCATATTGAGCCAGCAGTGTGATAAAGGCCACCATGAGGTCCCAGACTGCCTGGGGAGGACAGTGCTGCTCAGAGTGAAAGGAATTCAGGGTCCTAGCTAGGTTTCAGTGGGAAGCCGCCTGGTGTTTGGCCTTGGGCCGGAGGCCAACCCGTTTGTTGCATTATTCCTTCTTTCCAACACTAAAATACACATTTGTTTTCCTTTTAAAAGAACTAACAAACCAGGACTCAACTGTGTGATCCTCTGAGAAGGTGACTCCTTGCCCTCTTTGCCATCTACTTGTTTATTCTTTCATTTGTTTGAAGAATCATTGAACGGCTGCAGAGTGCCAGTGGCCTTCTGGGCACCAGGGATGCTTCCCTGAACAAACCAGGCAAAATCCAGCCTGCCAGACGAACAGTGTGTGCTGGATGGGTAAAGGAGGTAGAAGAGAAAGTACTAGAAGAATGGGAGAGTGGCCTGGGCAACTTAGGCCACTGGGGGCTGATAGGATGGGAGTAAGGATGTGCAGAGGTTAGACCAGCTGTCTCCAGCTGTTTGTTGGAGGATGGGGTTTTGAGTCTTGGGGTGAAGGAAGAGGTAGCCCCTCTCCACAGCTGGCACCAGGGATCCCGGATGAGAGGATTCCCTGAGGCGTCTCAACACTGGCCTTTGGTCTTACTAACTCCTTAGACTCATTGGTCTTCAGGGCATTGCCTTTTCTAGAGTAGATTTGATTGTCTCGTTCTTCCTTTGAACAAACTATCCTTTATACTCCCATTTTTACAGCGAAGGTTTAATCTCAAGCCATATTATATTTAATGAGGGGTAACTCAATGTTTCTTTTGTACTGTAGCGGGAAGGACATGCCAGAAGTATCAGGGTTGGGAGTCTGGGTTCTCAAGTGAAGCAAAGCTGGGCTGAAGTTAAAACTCTAATTAGCGTGTGCCAAGTGTAGCCCCAGAGCTGGGGACTTCATTTGTTCTTGGTTGTAGGGAGTCACCTGACCAGCATAGCCTAGCCCTCTTTCCTGCCCATATCTGAACTGCTTTTTCGATGAGCCCTACTGTGTGCCACACAGGCTCCTTCCCAAGCCTTTCACATCCATTTAATCCTCATTAATAAATCTGGGGATGGGGAGTCCCTTTTTAAAAAAAAAAAAAAAACATGTAAATAAACTGACCATCACAAAGATCCTGTAACATGCCCAAGGTCCTATAAGTTTTCAAATCTATCTCAGAAGGACTAGATGCCAGAAACCTCTGCTTCACACCGCCCGTCTAGTCCGCCAAAGTCCCAGTCGCCAGGACAAAGTGCTGTTTCAGATGTGAGCCCGGTAGAGCTCAGATGCTAAGAAGTAATGTCAGTGTAACTATGAAAAGTGAATACATAAGTAGCCCATGTCCCAGCCCCTCTGTTAGAACCGGCCTTAGTCCTTAAGCCAGCAGCAGGACCCGGATTGCTGTTAGCCACAGGCTGAGCATTTTGAAGCTGGAGAAGAGATTCCTTGTCACTTTGATCTGAGTATCTGCCTTACCCCAAGCTGTAGAGGAACAGATTCAGAATCTTGAGATTGAATCATGTGAGCAGGGTACTCACCAGGCCTACCCTTACCTCTTGTCTGTGCTTGTCTAGACTTCAGGCCTCAGCTGTAGGGATGGTGTGCTATAAATAGACCGGAGGAAAAGGTTTAGCACAAAAATCCCGTGTTCTCAGAACCGATACACTGCTGTACTGTTGAGCCAAGCTATCCTCGTCTTGGTTTTTATTTGCTTGGTTTTGTATTTGCTGTTGTTGTTTTTGAGACAGGCTTTCATTATGTAGCCCTGGCTGGCCTGGAACTGGCTTTGTAGACAATACTGACCTTTGATCTTACTGCCTCCCGAGTGCTGAGATTAACGTATACGCTACTGTGTGTGGCTGCCATGAGGTTTTCACAAGTAATTTATGAGTTACCGTGAAGGTAGCCATACCCCAGTGATACAGCATGGGTTTTGAACATTAGAACTTTAGAACATGAGGTTTTTGAACAAGAGGATGACTTTAGTTGCATACCTAAATGTGGCTAAAGCACTTTACACTTCCCGCAGTGCCAGTGATGTTGGAGATCCTGATGATGGACGTTGGTAGGGAAACTCATGGAGTTTCACACACTGTTCTCATTGGTCAGGCAGATGGCACTGGAAAAGCAGAGAGCCATTTCCTCAGGATTTGTGGTAATTGTGGACATCCTTAGGGCTCTTCCCAAGGTTGTTTAGCCATTCTGTATGCAAGGACACACGGGCCTCAGGGACAAGGTAAGGTGTTCAAGCAGTTAGCAGTTGCTCCTCCTGGGTTGATTTCCTGGAGGACATTGCGGAATAGCAGCCAGCAGGTAGTAATGCTTTGCAAAAGGGATGTATCCATTCCACTGAAAAGCACAGAGCCCAAATAATCCATAACCTGTTCCACCCAAATAGAGAAGTCAACAAATAAGTCCACTTTCTTTTTTTCTAAATATACTTTTTTTTTAATGTGCATTTGTGGTTTTGCCATGGTGTTGGGGTCCCCTGAAAGTGGAGTTACAGACAGATGTGAGCTGCCACGTGGGTGCTGGGAATTGAACTCATTGAACTCAGGTCCTCTGGAAGAAAAGTCAGCGCTCTTAACCCCCGAGCCATCTCTCCAGCCCATAAGTCTGCTTTCATTGTACTGTTTTCTTCATAAAGATCCTTTATGTCGAAGCTGAGTGACAGCATATGCTTTTGCCACTAAAATGGCAAAAATACCAAGAGCTGATATTAAAAGAACTAAAATACCACGATATTGCCTATCTCCCCTCCTTCTCTGCTAGTAACCTTGGAGTTTTTAAAGTGACAACTGGTAATTGTGGTGGAGGGTTATCTCTTCCACATAGTACTTCCCAGAGCCCCGCAACTCTAACACGGTAGGGTACAAATATCCCAAGGAAGAGAAATGATTCATTTGAAAATGTACAGCTCACCTGAGGTCATTTGTTCCCTAACTTTTAGCCCTTTGTAGAAGAGGCAAAAAAATTCTGGCAGCTCTGGGAGACCTTGGCCTCAAAGGGACTTCGATGCTGTCAGGATCAATCTAGACCTCTCGGCTTGAACACAGGGTTGTATATGCTTATTAGAGCCTCAAATGTGATTCGTCTTGATTGCAGCTTTTATACAAAGGAGTTAAGACATGAGGAGGAAAGATAATACAACTATAAATTGCAAGACAGGTTCTTATGAAATCAGTAAATTACTCATTTAACGGTTTGCTCCTTGTTGATTTCATGTCACTATGAACACCTCAAGATGGAAGCCAGTCTGTCCACTGGCCCAACAGGGGCTGAAAAAAGAGGCACAAATTCTGGAGGAAGGCAGATAATGCATTACGTACAACTTTCAGCCGGCCACTTGATAAATTGCCTCTTTATCTGGCCAATTCCAAGGAGATCTACTGGAGAGGACAGAAAGAGATATCTCACAGTGGCTAAGGTTTTTTGGAAGAGACCCAGCCTTCTCAGGGTTTGAGTCAGAATCTCTTTAAGAACACATTATGAATGCATTGTGTGCCTATGGCATACCTGGCTCCCGAGATGCAGGAAACACCGTGGGCTCGCTGTTCCTTTGGTGTCCGTACTACAGTGAATGCCTGACTTCGTTTACTACTTTGATGGGCAGAGCAAACTGCCTGCCGACAGTCATGTCCTTCCTTAGCTCTGCTAGCCTTACTTTTTAATCTTCCTCCACTCATTTTTCTCTTGATAAACTATTATAGGCAAGAAATTTGGGTGCTCTGGCCAAGACTGTCCGTCAGATCTAATGGAGTTGGGAGGGAGAAGGAGTAGGAGATTTTGTGCTGGTGTGTCTGTGAGGGTGGGAACTGATAGACCTTGGATAAGTCCCCTGTCTCTCTGTATTCCTAGCATCTTTATCCACAGCATGAGGCATTTGGGCTGGATGCCTTGGACTGTCCCTTTCTGCTCTGACACCCCACGTTTTGCACTCAACAGTTTTTGTTAATACTTCGTTCTTGAACAGTATCATTGTGAGGACCTGAAGACCATCTGTGCCTGCATTTGGAAAGTCAGGGCCAGACCCACCCCTAAATGCAATGGACTATGTGGGCATTTTCTTGGAGGAAGATTATTAAGAATTTAGCCACTCACTCTGACAGCTTGATAGATGGAGTAGTTTTTGCATGGCATCCATGTAAGAATGGACTAAAAGGGAGACATTTTTTGTTTAGATGTGTGTGTGTGTGTGTGTGTGTGTGTGTGTGTGTGTGTGTGTGTATGTGTGTGTGTGTGTGTGTGTGTGTGTATGTGTATGTATGTATGTATATGAAGAGTGTTTTTCACTTCAGTCAGATGTTAAAAGTTTGTACAGAAAGAATATGAACAATAACTGAATCTGATACCATTTCATATTTGATTCTATTCCCCAGAACCTGCCTCCTATAATTTCTGCTTTGGGCCTTAATGCAATAGTGATAATAAGTGCTATTATGGCCACTGTGAGCTGCCACTGCCATCCTTGTTTAATGTGTTAGCGTCTAGCCAGGGAGTGGAAACCATGCCAGTTATTTACAAAGAGGCACTTACAGTACAGGGCAGAGGAGGGGTGTGGAGAGAAGGTAGTAGGTGGGCTGCCGAGCCTGCTAAATAAAAACATTTCAGATCTGAAATAATCAGGGGAGGGGGATAGGCTTTTGAGACTGACATCCAAGTAAATAAAGAACTAAGGTAGCTACAGACTATTCCAGAGATGTCTAGGAGATCTCTGGATTCCCACACTCAGTATCTCCAAAGAACAGTTCAAGAGACTGGTTTATGTGTGGACCCATTCACATGAAGAGGGAGTTAGGGGTGGAGGTGAAGCGAGAAGAGGCAGAGGACAAAGGCAGGGGACAAAGCCCTTCAGTGCATGCAAGACAACCTCCAGGGGAGGACCAAAGCATCACAGCCAGAAGGACACTTCTTGACAGGGAGTTGTGGAGGACCCAGACCCCCTTGAGGATTCAAAGCCAACTGTTTAGGTTCAAATCCCAACCTTGCCATTGACTGTCTGGGAGAGTTTGCAGCATGGGTTCCCCAGCACTAGTGTGTGTCTGAATCTCTTACAATTTGTGCGTACCTCCTCTCACGTTTCTTAAAAGTTCCCAAGCGACAGGGCAACAGCTAGTTTGGGAGTCACACTGAGAAGCAGTGCTCTAATGTGTGCTGTGGACACAGTGTCTGAAGGACGAAGGACCACTCCTCCTCTGTCAAGGGCTAGCAGAGGTATACTAACTAAAACTTAGAGACAGGGATACAGGGGTGGATTGGTTAGGGCTTGCCCAGCATGCACAGAGCCCTGGGGTTAATCCCCAACACTACATAAAACAGGCATAGTAGCACATGTCTGTCACTGCTTTTGTGAGCTTAGGAAGTGACTCCTACCTGGTCTTAGTTACTGCTAAGAGAAGGGACTGTCACTGTCAGATTCATACAGCATCGCTGGGGTCTGATGTTCTGGAATCACAGGCATATAAGAAAAGCTCCCTCCCTGAGGCAAGAACCCCTCCCCCCAACTCACTCCACCCCACCCCCATGCCTCAAAGCTTCCCTGTAGCACCTCTTAATGGTAGAGCCTAATGGGGAGCCAGTGGCCAGAACAGTCATGTGATATAGTGGTTTAATCGGTCCTGGCACTAGATAAAACACCAAAGATAAAACCATGAATTTGCCGGTCCTGGTAGCACATACCTTTAATCCCAGCTCCTGGGAGGCAGAGACAGGTGATCTCTGAATCCAAGGCCAGCCTGGTCTACAGAGTGAGTTCCAGGACAGCCAAAGCTACACAGAGAAACCCTGACTGGATAAAAAATAATAATTAAAAAAAAATAGCAACATGTATTTGGTTGGTAGAGTACCTGCCTGTCATTCGTGAAACCCTGGGTTTGATCTCCCAGAAACATAAACTGGGTGTGTTTCCTGTATGTCTGCAGTGCTAGCTAGCATTTGGAAGTGGAGCTTGGACGATCAAGAGTTCAAGGTCATCTTTAGCTATGCCAGCCTGAGCAACAGGAGACCCTGGCTCAGAACAAAGGCAAAAACGTAGACTGGTGACAGGCAGAGAGGTTGTACTGTTGTTGAAGAACGGCTCTTAATAGCATCTGCCCACCGAGCCTTTACTGGCTGTGTCCTGGTACACGGAATCTCTCCTTTCTGGAACTTCCCCATCACTTTGCTTGTGCTTCTTTGGCAATAGATGTCGTCCGCCGGCAGGAAGGTGAGCTTTGGTGGAGCAGACCCATGCCCCCCTGTTTCTAGATCTCCCCTGGTGCCTGGGGCATGGGCTCCCTCGAGGTGCTCTCTAGAGCTAAGAACTTGCAGTTCATGTGTGTTCTGAGCATGGTTTATTTTCCGTTCCAAACCAAGTTTCCTGTTTGGCCTTGAACACACAGGCTTGGACTCTTCTAGGCCCAGCAGAAGTAGCCTAGGTGTGAAGTTGCAACTCAGTCTCGGGCTCTCCACCTCTGGCATGTCAGGGTGGAGGAAGGAGGTCATCAGGGCCGCCAGGCCTGCACCTATACTCCAAGCCCACTTCACTTGGAGGCTAAGACGGCCCATATCACACCAACATGCCAGACCCCTCTGAACTGCCAGGTCCCCACCAGTAGGTCAGACCTTCACCAGTGCACGAGATCTATACCATTGCGCCAAATCTGCCCTAGTACGCAAAATCCATTGCAGTATGCTAGATCTACCCCAGTGTGTCAGATTCACACCACTTCCACCCCACACCTCACCTAACCCCCCCATCCCCCCACCTCCCCACCCCCCACTCCAGATCCCCTTAGTGTGCTGGGCCCACCTCTACCCACACCTGCTCCCATATACCAGGGGTATATCAGGGCGCAGGGTCCACACCAGCGCTCCAGATGTGTTCCCCTCTGTGTAAGCTCTGGAAAGCCTAGGGTTGGGGACTTGGGTTTCTCGAGCCAAGCCCACGCCTTTAATCAACCTTCCAAGAATACAGAGTCAGAATAACAGCTTCTGCTGCTTCGGAAATGAGATTTCCACTCATGCAAATGGCCCTCTGACTTTGAACACCCACGTGGGTGGGGGCAGCGCAGCGCGTTCAGCTGCCCGCTTGGTGAAGGCGGGGGACATCGCAGGGGGTTTTGTTGATGTTGTGTCTCTGGCAAATGTAGGCCGAACCCCGCCTCTAGCCAACAGGTTCACAAATACTATCTGAGACCCAGCAATGAATTGATCGGGGGCTCCGCTCGCCTTGTGGAATTAGAGCAGAGATCCTGCTTTCTTTTCACTTGAGTTAATCCAAATGAGCTGAGTCTCCTTTCTATAGGGAAGGGCAAAACAAAACACAAACCCAGCCCAGCAAAAGCGAAGCTTTCTTACTGCCAAAATGAGACTCCAAAAATAGTTCAGGTCATTGGAATCACGAAGGAAATAGCATTTTATATAATCTCCCTCTCTCTCGCAGGGAACTTGAAAGCCATTTCCTTACATTATATGTGAAGAGTATGTGGGGTTTATTTCACCTACTTTTGTCTGCTGGCCAGCCTTTCCTGTCTTTGCTCGGGGTAAGTCCTCTGAGCTCCTTTACTCTGAATAGGGAGGATGGAAAGTGGCCCCATCTGGAGCGTAGAAAGAAGAGTCAGATCCAAAGAGTGCCTTCATCTCTGATGCCCAGACTGCTTATTGGTGTTTATGGTATTGCCTCGTATTTGTGGATCAATCAAGATCCCCATTTGTCCAAAGGCCACAGAGACCCACTGAGCCATCCACGTCCTTGACTACAGAGTCAGGAAGTGTAATTCAAGGAGAGAACCATGCATATACCAAGGGCTGTAAAAGACCAATCTTGCCAGGCAGAGGAGGGCGCCTAGACTGGAAGAGCAGGGTGTAGCCTGAGGTTACAGATGCAGAGGATTTAGGGCTACAGTGTGAGGAGGTACAGCGAGAGTCTAGAGCTGGGCTCTGCAATGCTGGAGTGTGGTGGGCTGTGGTGCCAGTCCAGGAGTTGTGTCCTCATTGTTGGGCGTCATCTGTGTGCCCCACACGGGCTGCGCTCAGATCCTCTGCTTTTGTGCTCCATCTCAGGGCTTTAGGAACTTGGAAGGCATTTCCATACCTCCCTTTTTCTTGTCCCACACATCTACAGTCCTGTTTCTCTTCCGCACCCTGAAAACATGTCTCTGTCTCTCTCTGTCTCTGTCTCTCTGTCTCTCTGTCTCTCTGTCTGTCTGTCTCTCTCTCTCTCTCTCTCTCTCTCTCTCTCTCTCTCTCTCTCTCTCTCTCTGATTACTCTGCCATTGGATCTTGTTCTCCCAGCACTTGTCCTTGAAGTGACAAAACTCTTTTCTTGACCTTCAGGCTTGGCTTCCTCCGGCTTGTCCTTTATCTGCTGCCAGAGGAATGATTTCAGAAGGCTGGGCTGGCCGTGCCATTTCCCCACCCAGCACCTGCCTGTGGCCCTTGTCCCCCTAAAGGAGAGCCTAAGTAAAGAGCTTCAGCATGAGTGCTCCTCTGTTCCTCCTTTAAACGAGCTCTCTACCTTCCCATCCTCTGCACATCCATCCTTACACCAGCAGACGTCTGCAGACCTGCCAACCGACTCCTCCCTTCCCCACCTGGAACACCGAGCTGTGTCTCCCTCCTTCTGTTCCCACAATACTCCCTATCTCCTCCGTTCCCATGGCCCAGTGCCTTGTTGGTATTGTTTTCGCTTGTCTATCATGTTGTTAGATGGGCACACTTCCCAATCCCTCGCTCGGTGCCAGGCTCACGGTGGGTCCCCAGCTGATGTGTGTGTGTGTGGAGGGGGGGATACATGGAGAGAGCCCAGAGGAAGGAGCCCAGAGCAGCAGCCCGAGCCCCCTGCATTTTTCCCGGTGATCATGCTGTTCTCCAAGTGGGCCTCATTTCTCCTGAGGGTGGAACTAAGATTACTGGAGAAAACAACCAAGGGAAAACTCATTTGTATATCGCCACCTCACCTCCCTCCTCCTTGTCCCAGGAGGAAATGATATTTCCATACATCCTAAACATCCGCCTCCTTTAGCATCTGCGGAAGCTCAGTTGAATAATGAAAGATAATCAGCAATGGGTTGAAATTGCCTCTCCTTTGGCAAGGTTTTTTTTCTTCTTCCTACTGTCATGTCATGGCTTTTGTACTGTCATTGGGGCTTTTGTATGTGGATTGGGCTATGCTGACTCTTCACCCAAGGTGATTGTTGGTGTGTGTGTGTGTGTGTGTGTTTGTGTGTGTGTGTGTTTGCCTTGCACTTTTCAGAGGCAGACATGGCTTAGAAATATGTTTAGATAGTGCAAAATGACGATACAGTGAGGCTGGCAGCATGTGAACATGGCAAGCAGGAACCCGATGTACTGGCCCAGGGCACCACACACCCTTCCTGAGGGAGCTTCTTGGAAGAGGCACTGCCAGGAGCTGGCCAGGCCCGAGGCCGTCTCTCTATTAGCCTGATTCTCGGTCATGTGTCATCAGAGCCATTAAGGGTCATTAAGAGCCTTGGTGTCTGGTCCCAGCTCTCCTGCCAACTGGCTGAGTGGCCTGGGGCAGGCCGCATGACTTCTGGGGTCTAGATAGCACTCTCCTATCAAAGGAGGGTTTAGATGCCATCTCTGGGGGTTTGGTGGAACTTCTCAGGAGAGAATGAGCCACTTAAAGAATGAGGCAGGGGACAAGGGCTGGGCCTGCAAGGAGCAGGCGCTCTGAGGAGGGAAGCAGAGGGAAGAGCAAAGAGAGGTCTACCCAGCAGGGAGGAAGCTGCCCTGAGCTTGAGCCAAATGACTCTAGACTTCCAAGCATGAACTTTGGAATTCCAAATTGGCCAAAGCAACTCCTGGCCTGGGCCCAGTGAGACCAGCTGGTTCTGCCCAGAGGCTCTTCCAGAATTGCGGTGGTGTATGAGCCCCAAAGAGCTCAGCCAGACTGGTTCCTCCTCTTCCATCTCTTAAACCGTTCCCCTTGCCTCTCCCCTGATGCATGCAGGACCCCATAGTATCCTGAAGAGCCCAACATGTGCCAGGAACTGTGCCAGACACTGGCAACACGGCCACCACATAGTCCTGCTGGTTCTGGTTATCACCCAACCCTATTGTGTTCCCCTCTGTATGCTTGGGATAGGGGACGCCATGGAGACAGTGGAGCCAGGACTTGTGGGAAGGGTTGACTTCTACTGTGTGATAGCCCCGTTCTGCAGATGGCGAATCCTGTGTTAAGAAACAGGACTTGGAGAAGAAAAGCCAACAAGTGGATCCTCTTGTAAGGCCAAGCGTCTCTTGAGGGTAGTGGACAAATGGGCATTGACATTTGGGGAACAGAAGAACTGTGTACAGCAAGAGTGATTATAATGTCCAGCTGATGGACGCTCAGGAATAAAGTGTGTTAACTTTAAATTCAAATGGTGGCACCCCTCTGGGACACAAGAACGTGCCGGACCAAGAGCAAGCTGGGCAGAAAGACGGAGGACCTTGGAAATCTTTGAGCAAGCTCTTTTCTCTTCATGATAACCCAGCTGAGGGTGTAGCTTGGTGGTGGAGCGCTCACCTAGCATGCAGCAGGTCCTACAAATTCTGTCCTGGCATCAGGAAAAGAAACGAACAAAAACAGCTCCAAGTGGGGAGTCACCCAGCTGATGATGGAGCAGTCAGTGTTGAGATTTAGGAGAAATGTGTCCCTACTGCCTGGCCCTGAGTAGCTGCTAGTCCTTTCTCTTACTTGTTTAGAGTATCCAGCAACAGACTCTCCCTTCTGACACCAGGGATCTCTTAAGCTCAGTGTGTGTTCTCCTAAATTCAGTATGTGTAGGATTGTTGTTGACACCTGAGGAAGCTTCCCAAGTATCTTAGGGTAGCCACCAGGCCAAAAGGCTTATTCTTGGCAGGTGGTATATTTTTCAGCCTCTCAGATTCCCTCTGGTAGGAATCCTGTAGACACCTTCTCATTAGATCCTAGAGTGTTTTGGGGGCCTGGGGCCCCTGTTTTGAAAGCCACTCTCCATCATCCAGGAAGAGTGTGGGATGGCCTTTGCAGGGCTGGAGAACACACTGAGGGGCAGTAGTTGGGATAGGTTGGGCTTACTTCTGTGCCCTGGTTCTCCAGGGCAAAGAGACCTGGGGGATGGCATTTGGAACAGAACTCCAGGCTCAGGTTTCAAGACGTCTTAGGCCCAGGATGGCCACAGTCTTGGAGAGGAGCCCTGGTGTTTTGTTTCTGCAGGACAAAAGTAGGACACATCCCCAAAGAACTTTGGTTAAAAGTTTCGATCTCCATTCCAGTCTTCCAGATTGTTCTGAGTGGCTGACGTGCCTGGTGGAGGTAAGGGTGGGGTTGCATTCTCCTGACTCCACCACCACCTGCGTGCTATTTTTTTTCTTCCTTTAGCCAAAGGCAGCAGCTTAGTGCTTGGAGCCGGTCACTTAGAAGGGCTCAGACTCTGTGGAGCCAGTGTGCAAGCTGGCAGCATCCTCAGAGCACCTGGCCAGAGTTCCTGGGGTGGGAGGGCGGACGGATGGGAGGTACCACACTGCCCCTTGTGGGCTGTGGTGCTCATAGCTTGTGCTTGCCTGGCACTGGGCTGAAGGGCTTCTGGGGCTTAGAGCGTTCCTACGGTCTGTGTTCCTCCCATGCAAGACCTAACCTCGGGCTTCTGTTTTCTTTCTGTATTCTGAGAACTGGTTGAAGCTTCTTGGAGTGCATGCTTAGGCATGGTACCATGCAGGGGAGCTAAGAGAAGGCAGGTCTGGAGTGATGGATACGGGTACCATGAGGTTCCAGGATGTGGCCTCTGCATAGCCCGGCAGTTTTCAGTGCAGCTGAGGTGGCAGCAGGCAGCCGGGAGAACACTTGGAGGGCAGGAACACTCAGCCTAGGGACCAGTGTTTGTGGCTGATCCTAGAGCACATTAAATGAGTCTTAATGCAGACTGCAGCAGCGAGAGGGTCCCAGCCCTTTGCGGGGCTTCCTGGGAGGAACAAGTGTCAGACAGCATTGGCATGGGGCCCATGCGATCAGAGAAGATGTGCATTTATGGAGGCGGAGATCATCAGCTGCCGGCTCTCCCTTCCAACTCAGGAGCCACTGAAGACCCCAGCAGAAGGCAATCCAGTGCCAGGTTGATGGCAGCGATGATTGTTTTTGCTACGCCTCTGGTGGCAGGCATCTGAGGCCAGTTCCCTCCTTGCTCCTGTTAACTTCAGCATCTCTGGCCTAACAGCTTTGCCTCTGTCCCCTCCCTTCGTGATGAGCCACAGTACTGGCCAGAAGAAAGAGCCACGCTCCGAAAGTCACAGTTTTTCTCCTTTGGAGCTTCCCTCTCCTGACGTGTGCTGTATTAGTGTTGTAATTTGCTCTTGAGACCACCTAAATCAGTTGTGATTAAAGGTTTTTCTTCCTTCTTTCTCTCTCTGTCTCTTAACCCAGGTTTGCTCATATGAACACAGATGAAAAAGATAGTTTCTGATGTCTCATGTTCTGAGTTGCTTAACTCCTTCATTTGTAATTCTCCACAGCGTTTCTCTAGTAGAGCATGGCTCCATCCCATTGTCAGGGTCTGAGTGACTCCGAAGGAAAGAAAGCCAGTGAAGATTGTCAGGGAAATTCTGCATGAGCTCTGGCGGCGGTGGACAAGTGGGTGTCACGATGGTATAAATTATTTGGTGTCTTCCCTCCCCACAGTCATCTTCATGATGGCGTTGTGGTTTAGGGTGACCCCTCCTGGGCCCTTTAAGGTCAAGAAATCAAGAAGTGAAAACCTCACAGTAATTGACCTGATCAATACTCAGGGTCCTCAAATAGATCCCTAGTTTGGCGGCCCGTGTTGGACAGGCACGAAGAAAAATCATTCAGATGGATGTTGCAAAGCTTGCAGCAGCTAAGTGATGCTCTTTCTAAGTGTGTCCTGGATCCCAGCCCCATCTACAGATGGGAGAATCCATTGAGTCCCTCGGCTCTTGGTTGAATATTTTTGTTCTCCCTCCGTTTCTTACCAATTTTCCAGTTTAGGGAGCAAAAATCAGTTATAATGAGAAAAGCCAGGGCAAAAGGGCAGAGAAATGAAGCCCACTGTGCAATATTTTGGCATCAAGAGAACTCTATTCCCATTTGCAGGATGCCTCCCAGACTCTTGTCCCAGCAATGGCTGCGCCCCCCCAATTCTAAGTGCTAGCCAGAGGGTTTGAAATGCCAGCTGGGTACTTTGGAGGCCTGGTGAGCTACTGTCTCTCTCTCCCTCTGCCTGCCATGACTTTCAGGAGTCTGGCAGGTGATTTGCATCTGTCAGAAACGTACAGGAATGATGGCATTATTCTGGGGATTTCTGATTTGTTACATGATACATTATGGTTGTATAGTTGATACAGTCTGGTCACTTAGTTGATCTGTAGCTAAAAAAGGAAAAGAAAAAAAAAAGGGGGAGAAAGCCTCATGCAGAGGCCTCTGACCTCACTTGTCACCCCTAATTCTTTTATCCTTTGCTTGTTGAGTGCAGAGAAACTATCAATAAAGAGGTCGATGTGGGGATGTCAGTGATGAGCTCTCGCCAGTGGACAGGACTAGGCCAGCGGAGATCTGGGCAGATGGGCGCCAGTAGAACGTGTCAGGACTCCTGTTCCCTTGTTCTCCGAGTCCTTGCCACCAGAGCAGTCATTCAGGATCCAAGGCCACGGTCTGGAACAGACTGAAGCCCTGACAGGGAGGGGATGTGATTTTGTCATCTGCCTGTTGTCATTGCCAAAACCGCTCCAGCTGTCCAAGCTGGTTTACCCCTGGGGACGTGTCCATGCCCTTTGCAGGTGGCATTAAGGGGAAGCATGTGGAGTCTGAAAGTTTTCATCTCCTTTGCAATCGATCCTTGCAAGAAAATAGGCTGTTTGCATGAGCCTGGGAGCTTGCACTTGGACCACATGCCCATGAGTTTACCAGAGTGCTCTCGGCCCCTGAGAGTCCACCTTTAGTCACTCCCTGATGGGCAGCAAGCCTGGATTCATTTGCCCCTTTGTCTTCATGAGCACCCTTACAGTAAGGGTTATGGTACTACCCTTCACAGATGAGGAAACAAAGGTCCTCGGTGCCCTCATAACAGGAAGTAATAATTCTTGTCAGAATATATTCGTTGTGCTCTAGTGTGCGCCTCCTGCAATAAGGGGGACTTGTTAATACCCATTGTCCTGGTTTTATAGAGACGGCAAGTCTAAGGCCAGAAGTTTGTAACATTCCCCAAGTGAAGTTGCCGTGTCTGGACTTGGATGCAGAAGTCTCCGCAGAGGAGCAGTACCACACAAAGTGCCTAATGGTTAGATCCCCTCCTGGTGCCAGGAAGCAACTCTGGACCGGGAGTAGAGGGGGATGGAGGTTCTCGAAGGAGGTGTTGTCAGGGTAATGAGAACTGTGATTGGCTGTGTCCCACCTTTGGTCTGAGCAGTGAGTGCTGCACCTTAAACATTCTGGGCATTTTGTTCTCTACAACCCAGCAGCTGCTCTGAGCATAGCTCTTGGACCAGCCCCTTCCAGGTCCTTTGGCATCTACTCTTTCTACCCGGAAGTAGGTGTTTGCCTCTCTCCTCCTCAGTGTGAGGAGACTGAGGCGCAGTGAACTGAAGGAACTTGTCCTCAGCCACACAGCCAGACCCTGACAGTGCCACTTTGTCATTTAGCAAGCTCATAGCCCTTGCTTTATGCCAGGTTCCCTACTGGGGCACCAGGGAGAAATGTCTGAGCAGAACGGAAACAAATCCTGGTCATTTAAGAGAGCTAAAATCTAGTGGAGGGAGACATGAGATAAACAGCAGCTCAGATACGAACTGAAATGACAACACGTTAGGAAGTATGGGGCAGAAGTGGAGCCAGGTGCAGAAGAGGGGAGCCGTGTGGTGGGGGACAGCTTCAGAGCAGTTGGTCAGGGAGTTGGTGGGGGTTGCGGTTGGTCATGGCGAGTCTCAGGGTTGCCGTTTCATGTCACTTGGTCAGGGTGAGTCTTGGGATTGCAACTTTCCATCATCTGGTCAGGGCGAGTCTGGAGAGGGCTTGGAGGAACGTTCCTCACCAGATGTACGAACAGTTTGGTCTGATGGCCCCTCTTTAGACTGCGTGTGGGCATGACGTACTAAATTAGCGTCCTGACCTCTCCCCACAGCTGTCTCCACTTGACTCTTTCCCCACGGTGTCTGACGTCATTGCTCTGATAGTCTCCCCGCCCGCCTCCTCGGTGCTTCCCGGTCTTTCACAGTTTAGCCTTCAGCTTCGCTAGCTGGGGGTCTAGAGTCTCCCCATCCTTAGACGCTCACCTCTCTCGTTTCCTCGTGTAAACTGGGATCCCTTCACCCTTGCACCCCAGCACCCAGAGTAGGGAATTAATGCTTTCTTTTTTTTATTTGAAGAGATCTGTGGCTGTCATTTTTGATATCTTCTGTTTTTGTATGCGGGAACGCAGAGCACAATTAGAATACAGTTATATATCCTCATAGTTATTAAAGCTTGGATTAACATGACATAAAGTTTTGTCTGGGGAGTCTTTTGCTATGGCTCAGGGAGCATTTTCTGTGACAGTAATAGGCTACAGTTAATATACTTGAATGATACTAGAATCTGTGTTATAAGGCAGAACAAAAGGGTTTATCTGCAGCTGAATTACAAAGGTGGAATTATCACAGCGAATGATCCACAGAGATCTGGGCTTAATTATTGTCGTTGGTGTCATTTTCGCATAATACAGGTAGTTACTGGAGCAGAGTAGACGAGCAGGAGGGCTGGCCTGTCAGTCACCTGCTGATACCCAGACTGCCACCCCCACCCCCACCCATGACCACCTCGCAGGCTTCCTGCTCCTCAGAGCCACAGACTCGCAGCTCTAGCCGTCTGTGACTGTACGGTGATGCTTCCAGGGTTACGGTGTTCCTTCAGTGTGTTTTTAGGGACTCCGTGCCCTACCAGCAGCCCAAATCTCTTCTGCCTCCGCTTAGGTACCTTGCCCTTCCTGCTTGTCACACCCTCCATGAGGCTGATGAACAGGCTGATATGACAACTGTATTTTCTCTGCCCAGTACCGTAGCTGTCACCTTCCAGAACTTAAATGTTCTGACAAGCAGAGGAGGCAAGCTAATGTGCTCTGTCAGCAGTTTGGTCACGGCGCCCGGCTGTGGTGTTTGGTCACAGAGCCCGGCTGTGGCTAGCCCAGGTGTCTGGCTGCAAATGGAAGCACTCAGGTAAACAGCTTGCCCAGATGCTTCAGGAGGACAAAGTGTGACAGCCCAGGAGTCGGGAGCACCAGGCAGCCACCTCCCTCCTCCCACCGTCACATCCACCATCATTCAGGAAAGCCGCAAGTTTCTTGTAGACTTGAGTGTGAACAGGAGAACACTAAACCTGAATGGGGTGGGACAGCAGCTTCCACTAACACTATTTCCCAGTGTTCAAGGTCACCATTCTATCATCTACCTGCCAGGCTCACGGTTCCAACT
>CABHPR010122304.1:1333-18858 GCA_902168415.1 Peromyscus melanophrys | reverse complement strand
CTTGAGTGTCGGGAAGAGTCCTTGGTGGTTGGATGACCTGGGAAGGAAGGGCTTCTCTGTCCAGCCACAGCCGGCTTCAACACAACCCTTGGAAGGCTGGGGCTGGTCTCCCTGCACTCAGCATTCCAGCACCGGCTGTGGAGCCAGGTGAACAGGAGTCTGGGATGAAGGAAGCAATGAAAATGCCCCTTAGAGTAGAGGCCATGCCATGCAGATCCCAGCAGAAGCTAGCTGGCAGCTGAAGTCATAGAACAGGAGAGATACCCAACCCCCAGAAGAGGATATGGCTGAAGAGAGGGAGAGGTTCCAGGCTAAACCCCGGGAAAAGACAGGTGAGGAGTAGGTGGAGAGAGCCTCCTGAAGAGCACAAAGCCACTGCAAAGGCTGCTGGGTATGGAGGCAGTCCCAGCCCTGGTGAATCTACAGCCTACATAGCAAAACCCTGCCTCAAGTTTAAAAGCAAAAGGCCAACGGGAGAGGAAGTGAGGGCAGAGCAAGGGCCTCAGGACAGGGCTCAGAGTCCTGAGGAGCTGGGTGGAGAAGCTTCTCCAGTGTTTGGCAGCACTGGTGACAGTGGGGGACAGGTCAGGAGCTGGCAGGAGTCCAGGATGGGGACAGGGATCAAAACCCAGTGGGAGGACCAGAGAGAGGCCTAGAATCTTAGCAGGTCGAGCGCTTGCCCAGCAGGCACAAAGCCCTGGGTGTAGTCCTAGCATTTGGCCATTGGAGGCAGGAGGATGAGTGGACCAGGGTTGGCCTCAGCTATACAGTTCAAAACCCTGTCTGGAACCCCCAAACAACAGCATACCGGATCTCAGCAAAACCCAGGAGGCTGGGTGCTCAGCAGCTTTTGCCCCATTTATCTCTGTGTTCACACTTCTTGGAGGAGGGGGAGGATAAGGCATCCTCCTGTGTCATCTATTGTTGTCACCCCAATTCCTGGTCAGATGACAAGTGACATTCGCATTTCCAAATGAGCGCTTCTCTTTAAGTGTCAAAATTGCACAACACTTTGTAATGTCACAGCCATTGGTCAGCAGCCATGAGTCAGGATGATTGTTACATCTTAACTAGAGAACTGAAGCTAGAGAGGTGAAACACTGTGAGCAAGGTCGTACAGCTAGTGACTAGAGATTATCAACAGCCCTGAAGACCTGCACATGTTGCCGTTGGTGGGTGTGGTGGTGCATGCCCTTAATCCCAGCACTCAAGAGGCAGAGGCAGGCAGATCTCTAAGTCAGCCTGGTCTAGAGTGAGATCCAAGACAGTCAAGGCTACACAGAGAAACACTGTCTCAAAAAAAAAACAAAAAACAAAACAGCAACAACAAAAATAATAGAAAAGGCATTGAACCAAGCATCCTAGAATACACATGGGCTGTAAGGAGTCAACTCAATAAAGTATGAGGTGAGGTCATTGAGACTGAGGTATACCCATATTCCTGGTTGGTGGGGTCCCCTTGGAAGTGATGTAACAACTGAACCCAGAAGGGCCAGCAGGAGTCAGCTATCAACCATTCCATCATCACTTTGGAGCCAACCCAATCTGGCTCACCTGTGGCATCGGTGCTGGGGCAGAAATGAAGAAGGCTTGGCAGGGCCTTTGAAGGCCAATGGATACCCCTGGGTCCTCACAGATCGCAAGCAGGACTGGTCTGACCATGCCATTTGGTGGGAGCAGAAGAGACAGTGGCTGCTACAGACACACTGGACACTGGACAAGTATGGGATCCTGGCAGATGCCCGCCTCTTCTTTGGGCCACAGCACCGACCTGTCATCCTGCGACTACCCAACCGTCGTGTGCTGCGTCTGCGTGCCAGCTTCTCCAAGCCCCTCTTCCAGGCTGTGGCTGCCATCTGCCGCCTCCTCAGTGAGTAGCTGTGGCCTCTTCCCCTTCCCGGGCCAAGCCACATAAGCTTGTTCTTGCCTTAGCCTCTCCCCCAGCCTATCAAAGGGTGTGACTTCCCCGGGGTGTCTGTGTGGAAAGGTAGGGAGGTGACCTAGCAGACCCTTGGTGCTGAGGGCTTTACTCCCTTCAGGTATCAGGCACCCTGAGGAACTGTCCCTGCTTCGAGCTCCAGAAAAGAAGGAGAAGAAGAAGAAGGAGAAGGAGCCTGAGGAAGAGGTGCATGACCTGACCAAGGTTGTCCTAGCTGGGGGTGAGTGAGCATGGCCAACCCCGGGCTGGGGCCAGGACAGAGACTGGCCTGGGAGGCCAGAACTGGGGCCGGGCCTGATTGACTCCCACCGACACTGCAGGGGTAGCACCCACCTTATTCCGAGGCATGCCAGCACACTTCTCGGACAGTCCCCAGACTGAGGCTTGTTACCACATGCTGAGCCGGCCTCAGCCGCCACCTGATCCTCTCCTGCTCCAGCGCCTGCCGAGGCCCAGCTCCCTGTCTGACAAGACCCAGCTCCACAGCAGGTGTGTGACCCACAGCCAGGCCACCCTGCCCAGGGCCTAGCTCACCTGCCCTCTGCTTCCTGCTTTCAAGCCCTTCCTCTCTGTGCCCTGACTCTGCCTCTGTCATACCCAGGTGGCTGGACTCATCACGGTGCCTCATGCAGCAAGGTGTCAAGGCCGGGGACGTGCTTTACCTGAGATTTAAGTACTACAGCTTCTTCGACCTGGATCCCAAGGTGAGCTGCGCTCTGGAATAAGAGGGTCCAGCTCTAGGAAGTCAGCCACTGTAGGGATCAGTTTGTCCAACGGTATGCTCATCTGTACCTCTGTGTGCCGATCCTCCCAGTGCACTGCGGGGCCTCCAATGATAAGGCAGATGGAGACAAGTCTCAGTGCTGGTTTCTTTAGGACCTGCCTGCTGGGGGGTCAATGGCAGAGACCCATGTAGACAGTGGTGGATTCTGGGGAATGTGGGTCTCTAGTGGGGAGGTTCTGAGCTGGACACAGGGAGGCCACTTGGACCAGCAGGGCCTGGGAGGTGGGGTAGGAGCTTTGCAGGGTGGCCTCAGTGTGCCCCATCCTTAGCCCTCCAATGCCTGATTTCTCCTCTGCAACAATGTCGTCTAACCCTGTGTCTCCACAAACTGCCCGGGGCCCCACAGGCTCCTCTTCCTACCTGTGGCCCTTCATTGAAAACATACAAATGGTGGTCTACAGAGCACTTGGTTTCAAGCTGTGGCAGAGTCCCTCAACGTTCTCTTCTGAGCCAAACTGCCCTGGTGCTTTCTACCCACGTCTACACACAGAAGGACACCTGCTGCCCTCTGGGCAGCCGGTCCCATGGTTCCATCCCACCTACATACTTTGTTTTTTGGTTTCTCGAGACAGGGTTTCTCTATGTAATTTTGGTGACTGTCCTGGATCTCACTGTAGACCAGGCTGGCCTCGAACTCACAGAGATCCACTTGGCTCTGCCTCCCGAGTGCTGGGATTAAAGGCATGTGCCAATGCCCCCCAGCTACTTTTTTGTATTTTTTTTAATTAAGGATTAGACTAAGGCCCCCCCCCCCCCAAATGCTAGACTAATGTTCAACTACTGAGTACTCTCCCAGGCCCTTTGGGACTATTTTAATATTATTTTGTGTATGGGTGTTTTCTCTGCCTGTATGTACAGCATGTGTGCCTGGTATCAACAGAGACCAGAAGACGGTGTCAGATCCCCTGGAACTGGAGCTACAGAGAGTTGTGAGCCACCCTATGGGTGCTGGAAACTAAACCTGGAAGAGCAGTCAGTAATCTTAACCACTGAGCTGTCCCTCCAGCCCTGAACTTTTATTATTTATTTATTTTTAATTTGAGGTAGGGTCTTGCTAAGTTATCTAAGTTGTGGAATCTGGCCTTGAATCTGTAGCCCAGGCAGGCCTTGAATTTTCAGTCTTCCTGCCTCAGCACCTGCAGTGGCTAGGATCACAGGCCTGCATCTTACTTGCTCATTATGGCATGGACATAGCCAACGCCTCTTCCTCTGGAATCATCTTTCTCTCACAGCTTCTGTGTCCCATGAGCTAAGGGGGTGTGTCTTTCCTTGTAGCTGAGCCCAGGCTCTGTGGCTTCTATTTCTCCTCTTCCTCAGCTGCCCCATGTGTGCACCTGAGGTCAGAGGTCATTGTCAGGTGTCTTCTGTCGCTGTCTCTCACAGAACCTGGAACTCACTGATTCAGCTAACCTGGCTAGCTAGCAAAGCCCAAGATTCTGCCTGTCTCTGCCTGGAGTGGGGGATTATAGGCTGTTTCCATGGGTGCTGGGGATATGAACTCGGGTCCTTTGCTTGCACAACTATTCTACAACTGAGCCATCTCCTCCCCAGCCCCTTCTTTTTGAAACCATATTTATCTATTTTGTGTGTGTGTGTGTGTGTGTGTGAGAGAGAGAGAGAGAGAGAGAGAGAGAGAGAGAGAGAGAGAGAGAGACAGAGAGAGAGACAGAGAGAGAGACAGAGAGAGAGACAGAGAGAGAGACAGAGAGCAGAGAGACAGACAGAGAGAGAGTGCGTGTGTTCCTGTGTACCACAGTGTATGTGTGGAGATCGGGAGGTCAGGTGACAACTTGCAGAAGTTGGTTCTCTCCTTCCACCGTGTGAATCCCAGGGTTCAAACTCAGGTGGTCAAGTTTGGCAGCAAGTGTCTTCACCCACTGAGATATCTTGCTGGTCTTTTTAAAAAATTGAATTTTAGCCAGACAGTGGTGGCACATGCCTTTAATCCCAGCACTCAGGAAGCAGAGGCAGGTGCATCTCTGTGGTTGAGGTCGAGTTCTAGGACAGTCAACGCTACACAGAGAAACCCTGTCTCAAAAAGTAAAAAACAAATTGCATTTTGTTAACTCATTTATATGACTAGTAAATCTTTACAGAGTACATTGTAATAATTCAGTACGTGTAATGAAATGCATAAATTCAAACCAGGGGACTAGGTATCCTAAGTAGTTAAGATTTATTTTTACTTTATGTCTTACTGTTTGGCCTGCATATGTGTCTGTCACCACGTGTGTGCTTGGCGCACACAGAGTCTAGAAACGGGCACTGGATTTTCTGGAACTGGAGTTAGAGACGGTTGTGAGCTGCCATGTGGGTCTCTCCAGCCCCAGGTATCTTAGATTGTTTTACGCAGTCGTTACTCTCCTACTGGGAAGAACAGAAATAGTTCCTCCTCTCTGGGTTTTGGTTTCTGCCTTCTTTAGAAAGGAATGTATTTTTAAATTTTTTATTATTTATATATTTTAAATTTACTTGTGTGTGTGTGTGTGTGTGTGTGTGTGTGTGTGTGTGTGTGTGTGCACCAGGGCTAGTGTGCACTCGCCGATACAAGCATGTGGAAGTCAAAGGACAACTTCTGGGAGTCAGTTCTCGCCTTCCACCTTGCTGAAGCAAGGTCTCTTGTTTTTGTTTACAGCTGAAGCACTGTGTACTCCAGGCTTGCTGGTCCTCAAGCTTCCAGGCCATTTTCTTGTCTAGTCTCCCATCTGCCTATAGGAGTGTTGACATTACAGAATGGGTCACCACAGACAGCTTTCCCACGTGGGTTCTGGGTATCAGACCTGGGACACCACTTTTTACCAGTAAGCCATTTCCTAAACCCATATTTATGGATCACTTTGGCTGGGAAGTAGTGGTGGTGCACGCCTTTAATCCCAGCACTTGGGAGGCAGAGACAGGCAGATCTCTGTGAGTTCGAGGCCAGCCTGGTCTACAGAGTGAGTTCAAGTTACACAGAGAAACCCTGTCTCAAAAAACCTGAAAAAGAAAAGAGTGTCACTTTGTAGCTTGGGGGCAGCTCTGCTGTCTGAGTGCTCAGATTAGGGTTATTGTAAAATAGTTCTTGGTTTGTCTTGGTTTTGTCCCTGAGCTGAGGTAAAATACCTTGACAAAAGCTACTCAAAAAAAGGAGCCGTTCAGGGGCTGGAGAGATGGCTCAGTGGTTAAGAGCACTGGCTGCTCTTCCAGAGGTCCTGAGTTCAATTCCCAGCAACCACATAATGGCTCACAACCATCTGTAATGAGATCTAGTGCCCTCTTTAAAAAAAAAGAGCACAGTTCACATCAAGACAGGGGAGTCAAGGCAGGCCGGAAGCAGCTGGTCACATGACAGCCACGGGAAGAAGAGAGCCTGCCTGCTGATGCTCAATTCCCTTTCTCCATTTACAAAATCTAGGCTCTCTGGGCGGTGGCGCATACCTTTGATCCCAGCACTTGGGAGGCAGAGCCAGGCGGATCTCTGTGAAGCTAGCCTGGTCTACAGAGTGAGTTCCAGGACAGGCTCCAAAGCTACATAGAGAAACCCTGTCTCCAAAAACCAAAAAAAAGAAAAAAGAAAAAAGAAAAGAAAAGAAAAGAAAATCTAGGCTCTCCTACCCAGGGTGGGTCACCTGACATGGGTGGGTCTCCACACATCACTAAACATAAAATAATCCCCACATACATGCCCAGAGGTGCTTCTAGGATAATCAGTTTGACAACACTGACCTGTCACAGTATTATACAATCTTGTTTCCAGGCCTGAGGATGATGTAGCCTAGAGGTAGAGTACCTGTCTAGCCTGTGCAAGACCCTGGGCTAATCCACAGCCTTGCAAACAGATAAAATGCAAAAATCCTTACGTGGGGATGGAGTTGAGGTCCTGGGGTTCACTATTAACCTCAGTAAGGCCCAGCTACAGCTGCAGTACCGAGTGCTGACTAGTCTCTGACTGAGGCAACACCCCAGCTTCCTCCCACCCTCCCGTGGGCTCTGTCTGCTGTCTGCTCCTTCTACTCCTTCCCAGCCTCTGCTAGCCTCCAGCTCCATCTACTACTGCCTGGAAGGGACTTGGATGCCCCTGATTCTCTATCACACCTGCCCTGCTGGGAGAGCAGGCGGCTCTGTGCAGTTTGCCCCCTCCCCACAATACACACACACACACACACACACACACACACACACACACACACACCCTAGCACTGGACTACAGTTACTCCATCCCCACACTTCTTGGCATTGGCAGCAAAACCATTCTCTACCCCACTCTATTCTCCAGGAAAGGTAGATTTGAACAATGTAGGTTTTGGTTTTTCCAAGACAGGGTTTCTCCGTAGCTTTGGAGCCTGTCCTACAGCTTGCTCTGTAGACCAGGCTGGCCTCGAACTCACAGAAATCTGCTTGTCTCTGCCTCCCGAACACTGGGTGGGATTAAAGGCTTATGCCACCACTCCCTGGCAAACAATGTAGGTTTTTATTTAATGCTTGCTTTCTTTTTTATTTGTTTGTTTTATTTGTATTTCATGTGTATTGATGTTTTGCCTGCGTGTATGTCTATGTGGGGGATGTTGGGTCACCTGGAGAGTCTCACTTTGTTACCCAGGCTAGTCTTGAACTTAGGCCAAAGCCAAGTGTCCTGGCTGGGACTTCTGTGTGTGCTCCTGAGCCCAGAGCCCCGTTCTGTGACCCAGCAGTTTTGTACACAGCTATGGGTTGTCAGAAGATGAAGACTTCGCTCTCCCGCCTTCCCCATCTCCCCTCCCACACAGCACACACACTTCCATAAGTGAGTATTACTAATCTACTGGTGTTTATGGTGTTTGGTGAGAACAACGTAGCCATGACTACAAATAGTAACATATAAACAGTGATCTTAGCAGAACCCAGAATAGCTATGTTCATATTTCCTTTCATGGTCAGGTCTCTGGAGCTCATAGGTGACGTATATGGTGTCATGGGTTGAACCCAGGGCCCACAGGGCTGGGCTCCTCCACCACTGAGCTCTGCCTACCCAAAGTTGACTGTCCATAACGATAAGAGGGGCTGTAAAGGATTGCCTGGGCATTCCCCACACACTGTGACTTGCACAGGGCCACTTAACCCAGCCCCTCCACACGGTATCCAACACAGTACTACCACTTTCAGAGCAGGTGAGTAAAACCAGGCCTGGTGGTGTAATCCCAGGAACTTGGGAGGCTGAAGCAGGAAAGTGGACTATTCAGGCCTACCCTCGCTGCATGGTGAATTCAAGGTCAGCTTGGGCAACATAAGACCCAGTCTCAAACTAACAAGCAATGGTAATAATAATAATTACACACACACACACACACACACACACACACACACACGTAGGCAGAAGTTTCCCATCCTGACTGCCTAGTCCCAAATAACCACTCTGAGGCTTATATTAATTGTGAATGTTCAGTCAATAGCTCAGGCTTGCTACTACCTAACTTTTACATTGAAATTAACCCATATTTCTTATCTATGTTTTGCCACATGGCTCAAGGCTTGTTACCTCATTTTTCTTTCTTTTTTTTTATTTTTTGTTTTTTGTTTGTTTTTTGAAGACAGAGTTTCTTCTCTGTGTAGCTTTGGAGCCTGTCCTGAAACTTGCTCTGTAGACCAGGCTGGCCTCGAACTCACAGAGATCCACCTGCCTCTGCCTCCTGAGTGCTGGGAATAAAGGCATACACCACCACCGAAGGGGTTACCTCATTTTCTATACGTTCTGCTTCCTTGGCATCTGGCCGTTTGGCTAGCGTCTCCTCTCACTCCACCCTTCCTCATCCCATCATTCTCAGTTTGGCTTTCCTGCCTAACTTTATCCTGCTCAGCTACTGGCCAGTCAGCTTGTTTATTAAACCAATCATAGTGACGTATATTCACACAGTGTACAGAAGGATTATTCCACAGCGCGCGCGCGCGCGCGCACACACACACACACACACACACACACACATATTTATCTTAGTAGGGTCAAACTATTTTTTTTCAATATTCGGGGAAATGGGGGCTGAAGAGGCATCAAGAAGGCTAGGTTGAGAGCTCCAGGTCCTGGCCTGGTAAGAGCTCCCTTGCTTAATTATGTCCCCTGTACTTAATTCTACCTCTAGGTAACTAGTATTTCCTGCCCAGTGCACATATACACATTCTCTTTCTCTCTCTCTCTCTCTCTCTCTCTCTCTCTCTCTCTCTCTCTCTCTCTCTCTCTCCTCTCGTGTGTGTGTGTGTGTGTGTGTGTGTGTGTGTGTATGTGTGTGTGTGTGTGTGTAAGAGAGAGAGAGAGGGTCTCACTTTATAGTTCTGGCTAGTCTGTAACTTGTATAGACTACACTAACTTTGAACTCACAGAAATCCTCCTGCCTCTGCCTCCTGAGTTTGAGTGCTAGTATTAAAGGAGTATAGCACCATGTGGCATGACAAGCATTTAATCCCAGCACTTGGGAGGCAGAGACAGGAGGATCTCTGTGAGTTCCATGTCAGCCTGGTCTACACAGTGAGTTCCAGGCCAGCCAGGGCTATGTAGAGAGATCTTGTCTCAAAAATAACAACAAAAAGATATGGTCTCACTTTGTATTTGTATTCTGGGCTGTTCTAGAATTTACTATGTAAGGCTGGGTGGTGACGGTGCATACTTTTAGTCCCAGCACCAGGGAGGCAGAGGCAGGCAGATCTACACAGTGAGTTCAGGACAGCCAGGGCTACACAGAGAAACCCTGTCTCCAAACAAACAAACAAAATCCACTGTGCAGCTCAGACTGGTCTGAAACTTGTGATAATCCTCTTGCCTCAACCTCCCAAATTGTGAGATTACAGGGATGAGCCACCACACCCAACTAGATCTAATGCCCCCACCACAATATTATCAGTCTTTGGTTGGTTGAATCAGGATCTGGAGCCCACAGATCTGAGGCTGAATGTGCATTTTGGGACACTGTGTGCACAGATTTCAGAGGCAGAAGAGGTGGGACTCGAGCATGCAGGGTCACCTCGAGTAGGACTTTCCCCATTAGCAGCAAGTAACAGTTACAGCAGCTCCAACCTCCGCAGCACTTGGCACTTGCTACTTAACATAATGCGACCACTATGCCAAAAGACTGTCCCCCAGCATCACTGAGATGTAACTTACACGTGCAAGCACTGCCTGTCCTGAGCAGTTTATTTTTGGTCATTGTGTGTGGTTGTACAACTGCTGCCACATCCAGTTTTTCATTTATTTAATTGTTTATTTGCATGTATATCTGTGTGAGAATGTCCAAAGCCCGAGGAGTTACAGACAGTTGTGAGCTGCCATGTGGGTGCTGGGAATTGAACCTGGGTCCTCTGGAAGAGCAGCCATTGCTCTTAACCGCTGAGCCATCTCTCCAGCCCCACCATATCCAGTTTTAAAACATTGTTGCTGTTCCAGAAAATTCTCTAGTGCCCATTTTCAGTTTTTTGCCCCCAACACTCACCCCAGACAACCAGCAGGCCAACTTTTCCTGTGTCCTTGGCCCACCTTCCCCAGTGACTAGTAGATCTAGCTGGCCTTTAGCTGCTAGGCACTTGGATAGCCTCTCCAGTGCCAGTTCTGCTCATGTTTTTGGCAGTTCCTGTACTGAGCTGTATCTGTACTGAGTATCTGTCAGAGGGATAGCCCCTGAATCGACTTCTCCACTCTAGGCTTTGCCTTTGATTCTTTCTCTCAATGGTTTGATAAACCATTCTGTTCTGCCATTGTATCTTTCTGTGTGTGACAGTCTTATACACCCCAGGTTGACCTCAGTCACAGGCAGTCTTGAACTCCTGACCCTCCTGCTTCCCTCCCAAGTGCTGGATTGTGAGCAATCACCACTACTCATGTAGCACTGGGGATGGAACCCGGGGCTTTGCTCATTCAAGGCTGCCCCTCCTCTCTTTGCCTTTTTGATGCCGTTGCTCTCAGCTCTGTGGGCCATAGAGTGTGCACTTCCATGGTGTCTGGGAGGCCCTCCCTGCTCCTTGACCCTAGACTCCTTTCACTCATTCTTCCCTTCAGTGGTCCATTGTCACCCTGCAGGCCTCTGCCCTGTGGGTCACTTCCTCAGGGAAGCCTTCCTGGAGTGCTTTCCTGTGGCCTATACTCCTGAGAGATGAGTTTGAAGGAGCTACCCCAGGGGAAGCTGTCTTTCTTTCTTTCTTTTTCTTTTCCTTTCCTTTTCTTTTCTTTTTTGTTTGTTTGTTTTTTCGAGACAGGGTTTCTCCCTGTAGCTTTGGAGCTTATCCTGGAACTTGCTCTGTAGACCAGGCTGGCCTCAAACTCACAGAGATCTACCTGGCTCTGCCTCCCAAGTGCTGTGATTAAAGGCGTGCACCACTATGCATCGCCTGACTAGCTGTCTTTTTTCTATTCTGGGAGCACTTCATTCAGGGGCTGTCTTTCTCCTCTCTTGCCTATCCTCAGCAGGAGGCTGGCCCATGGCCTGTGGCCTGTGGCCTGTGGCCTGTGGCACGGTAGAGCAGAAGTGTATGGAGAAAGCTGCACTGTCTGCCTAGGTAGGGGGCAGGCCAACAGGGTAGAGAGGGGGTCTGTTGCTCATGTTGGGCCGAGCCTGAGTATTCAGGACAGGCGCCTTCTGACTAGCTGCCCTGACCCCTTGCTGCTCCAGACAGACCCCGTGCGGCTGACCCAGCTGTATGAGCAAGCCCGCTGGGACTTGCTGACAGAGGAAATCGACTGCACGGAGGAGGAGATGATGGTGTTCGCTGCCCTGCAGGTGCCTGGGGCCCTGGGGGTGCTGGGGTACAAGGTCAAAAGGCCTTCCAGAAGGGAGTCCATCTCCAAAGAAGTCCAGCGTGGGGGTTGTATGGGGCAGATGGGCCTCAGTCAGACTCAGCTCTAACCAACTATGTATCCCCTAGTATCACATCAACAAATTGTCCCTGAGTGGGGATGTGGGTGAGCCAGCCTCTGGGGACCTGGGGTTGGATGACCTGGATGCAGCCCTGAACAACCTCGAGGTGAAGCTGAAGGGGTCGGCACCCTCAGACATGCTGGTGAGGAAGGACTTGGGCCTGGGAATGAATGGGGTTGGAGTCAGGGCCAGGCAGGGGACCCAAGGTGCCCTCTACTTCTCTCTTCCTCCAGGATAGTCTCACCACCATCCCAGAGCTCAAGGACCACCTCCGAATCTTCAGGTTAGGTGTAGGGCCTGCTTGGAGAGAGGGGAGGAGGGGGAAGGCAGGGAGGCCATGGTTCACGAGCTTCCTACCCCCTCCAGGCCCCGGAAGTTGACCCTGAAGGGTTACCGTCAGCACTGGGTGGTGTTCAAGGACACCACGCTGTCCTACTACAAGGGTCAGGATGAAGCACCAGGGGACCCGATCCAGCAGCTGAACCTCAAGGGTGAGGGGGTGCCCGCAGTGACTGCTCTCAGCCTGTTTCCTCCTCGGGACCTGGGTGGATACCATCTGCCCTGAGGCAGCTGTGGGTGGGTGGGCTGACTTTCATACAGGGACCTCTTAGCCCCCTCCTTCTTGTAGGCTGCGAGGTGGTCCCCGATGTCAATGTCTCTGGCCAGAAGTTCTGCATCAAACTCCTGGTGCCCTCACCAGAGGGCATGAGTGAGATCTACCTGCGCTGCCAGGATGTGAGCAGGCTGGGCCGCAGGGGGAACGGGAGTGGCCGGGGTAGGGGACAGGGTTGGAATGGCATTCAGGGTGAGAGTGAACGTGGCCAGATCTTACTCACCGCCGCCCTCTCTGTCCTTGCTCCAGGACCAGCAGTACGCACAGTGGATGGCTGCCTGCCGCCTAGCCTCCAAGGGCCGAACTATGGCAGACAGCAGCTATGCCAGCGAGGTGCAGGCCATTCTGGCCTTCCTTAGCCTGCAGCGGGCAGGTGGTGGCAGCGGAGGCTCAGGGAACCACATCCAGGGCCCTGAAGCCTCTGCTGAGGGCCTTAACCCCTATGGCCTTGTGGCTCCCCGGTTCCAGCGAAAGTTCAAGGCCAAGCAGGTGCCAGAGGAAGTGTGGGGGTGGGAACCACCATCCATAGTGTTTAGCTAGTCATCCTTGAAGACCCCTGGACCTCCAACCCTCTTCCTTAGAAAACCCTGTGCTCACTTCTTCCTTCTGCCTTGTCCCAGACACCTCTCTGGAAGGGTTCCAGGTCTATTCTAGGGCCTGATTCAGCCACATGTGCACCTTGGTGGTACCACAATGGCTGCCTTCCCCTCAGTGTCCTGTGCCCTCAGTAGGGCGGGCGGGTGGGGTGGCAGGGATCTTAGGGACTTTAGATAAGGGGAGGCCCTAAGAGTCCCTTACCAATATGGAACCACAGCTCACCCCACGGATCCTGGAAGCTCACCAGAATGTGGCCCAGCTCTCGCTGGTCGAGGCCCAACTGCGTTTCATCCAGGCCTGGCAGTCCTTGCCTGACTTTGGCATCTCCTATGTGATGGTCAGGTATGACGCCAGCCCTGCAAAGCCCTGTCTCTGCCCTCGCTTGCTGCCAGCTGCCGTATGCGCACATCCCAGATGGGTCCTAGGCACACAACCCAGTGCCTCTCCTCCCCAGCTCTCTGTGGGTACCGCTCCCTGGGGGTTCTGTGTGTTCCTCAGTGAGACAGAGCTCACGCCAGGCAAACAGAAGACCCAGTGCTTTTCCCAGCTCTGTCATAGATGCTCCCCTCTCTGGGCCTTGGCCAGCTGTCCCTGTGTTATAGGGAGGACCCTGAGAACTCAGTTCCCAAGTCTGCAGAGAAGTGAATGACATGTGGTTGATGATGATACATACATTCCTTAGGGTGTGAACTATTTTCTAACGTTGGCAAATGCTGTTAGGATGCCCCACCTTGTATGCATTTGTTGATGTAGGATAACTCAAGTGTTGTTCCTCAGGGGCTGCCCATCTTGTTTTTCTTTATTTTTTACTTTTTACTTTTTTTTTTTTTTTTTTTTGAGAGGGGGTTGATTTTCCAAGACAAGGTTTCTCTATGTAGTCCTGGCTATCCTGGAACTCGCTCTGTAAATCAGGCTGGCCTTGAACTCAGAGATCCACCTGCCTCTGCTCCCTGAGTATTTTACATTTCTTTGGGGGGAGGGACGGTTCGAGACAGGGTTTCTTTCTTTTTTTTTTTTTTCTTTTTAATTTTTGTTCATTGGTGTTTTGCCATGTGCTGTGTGAGGGTGTCTGATCTGTGGAACTAGAATTATAGACAGTTGTGAGCTGCCATGTGGGTGCTGGGATTTGAACCTGGGTCCTCTGGAAGAGCAGCCAGTGCTCTTAACGGCTGAGCCATCTCTCCAGCCCCGAGTATTTTACATTTTTTAAGATTTACTTTGCCAGACAGTGGTGGTGCACACCTTTAATCCCAGCACTCAGAAGGCAGAGGCAGGTGGATCTCTGTGAGTTCCAGGCCAGCCTGGTCTCCAGAGCCAGTTCCAGGACATCCAGGGCTACACAGAGAAACCCTGCCTCAAAAAACTGAAAAAGAAATAAGATTTAGTTTTTCATGTATGAGTTTTTTGCCTGCATATGTACATATATACTGCATATAGTGCCCAGTGCCCACAGAAGCCAGAAGAGGCACCAGATCTCCTGGAACTGGAGTTAAGAGCCCCCATTGAGGGTACTGGGAACCAAACCTGGGTCTTCTGTAAGCATTGTAAGTGTTCATAACAGCTGAGCCATCTCTCCAGCCTCTCTATCTTACATTTTCAACTTATTTATTTTGTGCATGTGCACATGTGGAGATCAGAGAACAATTTACAGGAACCTGGTTCTCTCCTGCCATGTGGATCCTGGGGATAAATTCCGGCCATCAGACTTGAGGGTGAGGGTGACTGAACCCTCTTGCTGGTCCTATTTTTTTCTTAATGTTTTCATTTTAAATCTCTCTGTGTGTGTGCGCGTGCGCATATGCTGCGGCAGTTATGTGGGGGTCAGAAGATAGCCTCTAGGTCAATCTTTACCTTCCACCTTGAGACAAGAGTTCTTACTCATCACTGTGTGTTCCAGGTTAGCTGGCTGCAGACTGTCCAGAGACTCCCATCTCTGCCTCCCAACTTGCCATAGGCACATTGCAGACATATCAGATTCACACAAGTGTGGCAAGAGCTTTTTGCACTGAGCAGTCTCTCCCAGCCTGTCTATCTTGTCCCAGGGACCATAAGCATGCACTACAGTCCTGGGGGTCAATCTCAGGTCTTCATACTTGCAAGGCAGGTACTCTATTGACTGAAGCATCTTCTCAGTCCCCGCCCCCACCCCTTGGTTTTTGAGACAGAGCTTCATTCACCACGTATCAAGTCTGATGTGAATTCCCGTCTCAGCCCCTTTGCTGGGATGACAGACACGCTGCACCATGCCTGGCTAGCATCAGTCCATGAGTAATCCCATTTTTCAGACTGGGAGCTTAAGGCTAGGAGAAACTGATTGGCTGCCTCAGGCTGAACAGCTGCAAAGCTGCAGAGCTGGGGCAGGTGAGGCTGTGCTCTACCCTGAGGGCTCTGGAGCAGTGTCCACACAGGGTAGGCTCCAGGGCCACACATGGTGTAGCTCTCACTCATATTTCGCCCCCTGGGAATTAGGTTCAAGGGCAGCAGGAAAGATGAGATCCTGGGCATTGCCAACAACCGACTGATCCGCATTGACCTGGCCGTGGGCGATGTGGTCAAGACCTGGCGCTTCAGCAACATGCGTCAGTGGAACGTCAACTGGGACATACGACAGGTGGGTCCCGAGGGAGGGCAGGGACAGGGACAGGTGGCCAGCTCAGACCCAACCAGGGCAAGGCAGAAGCTCCTGCTTGTTGCCTGAGCCCACTGGACCTGTGACCACCCGCCTGCAGGTGGCCATTGAATTTGATGAGCACATCAACGTGGCCTTCAGCTGTGTGTCTGCCAGCTGCCGCATCGTACATGAGTACATCGGGGGCTACATTTTCCTGTCCACTCGAGAGCGGGCTCGTGGGGAGGAGCTCGACGAGGATCTGTTCCTGCAGCTCACAGGTGGCCACGAGGCCTTCTGAGGGCAGCCAGGCTGCCCTTGCTCCACTCACCACCTCCAGGGACCCTCACAAGCCCACATCTACCTGAACTCACTGCTCCACCACTCCCAGCATGCACCAGGCTGGACACTTTCACCTGCTGTCACAGGCAGGCCAGGGTCCTGGCTGGGGTAGACACTGCCACCACCCAGCCTAGGGATGGTAGGCCCCGAGCCACACCCAGCCCCTCCTCTTGGCCTCTTGGCAGCTCACATCCCTGGCCTATATGTAGTCCCTAAGCACATGAGGAATGCCAGATATGGATAAGGAACAAAGAATCCTGCTTTCAAACTGGACTTTCTTCCTGTGACAGTTTTCAGAGTTGTTGGGTTTTGTTTTTTTTTTTTAAATAAATAAATATTTTATTGTTGGATCTTTCTTCTTCCTCCTCTGGAGCTGTGCCTGGCGCCACTCTGATATTCCACCTCTTTATCACCAGCCAAGGAGAGAGGCTTTCCTGAGGTAGAGACAAGAGTTGCTAAGAGAAAGGCATGTCTAAGTCAGCCTACAGTGGGAACTTTCAAAGAGCCTGGGGCAGAAGGGCACAAGCTTCAGGACACAGGGTAGGTGATGGTTTGGTTCTCACGGGTAGGTCGTAGCTGCAGGGCCTCCTTGAAGTACTTGGGAAGCAGGAAGCCTTCAGCATTCCCTGGAGTCAGGATCACCCCGTTGGCAGAGCGGAAGAAGGGGATTCCATCTGCTCAGAGAGCTAGAGATGTGACTGGTGTCCCTCTCTGACAGATCTGGGAGAGTCCCTGGAGGGTCCACACTTACCTGCCAGAGCTAGGGGTCCATCGATGAACACCGCCACGTCACAATTTGGACGCATGCCTGCAGGGACAACTAGACTAGGGCCAGGGGTACCTGGGCAGAATGGGGCTCTATGGTGGGGTGGGGAGGTACTGCTCCATGCAAGTGTGTGGGGATCTCACACAAACGAAGCTGTGACCCTTGGTGGGGGACCTGGGAGGAGAGAATAGGTGAAGGTGATACTGACCACTGATGACACCAGGGTCTCCAGGCAATCCTGAGGCCAAGTGGATGTGCTCCCTTCCTTGGCGTGACAAGCCCTTCAGTAGAATAGATGGCCAATGCTTCCAGAATGTACCATGGACTAGCATCAAAGGCAGGGCTTGTGGTGTCTCCAGGGGCATCAGCTCCAACTCAGGTACCTGGGAATGAGTGTGTGAATGGGTAGCAGTGAGACCTCCTTCCTGAACTGGGGTCCCACCTGGCTCTCCCTCCCACATGCCCCTTGGTACTCACTTGTAGGGAGTGGCCCTGATTGGCCCTGATGAGAGGGCCAGTGCTGGGCTCACCTGGCTGCAGGGCAAACCGCTGCTTTCCATTGTTATCCACCACGTGCTGCACATCCTCAATGGAGAAGCTGTGGAACTGGGGCAGCTGCAGGAGAGCTTGCAGGGGTACAAAGCCATCTGTAGGCAGCCAGGTGGGGGTGTGCTCAGAAGCCGGGGCTATGCTTAACAGGGGAGCCACAGGCAGCTGGAACAAAGGCTAGCCCTGGGAGGTCACATGAGCTTTCTTTGTGTGATCTTCAAGAAGGTTTCCCTTTTTGGGCCTCATTTTGTTTTTTCTATGCTGGGGTGGAACGCAGAGCCTTGCACCTGCTAGGCAAGAACTCTGCTAAGGAGATACACTTCTATCCCAAGCCTCATTTTTCTTTTCTTTTTTGGTGTTTTGAGACAAGACAGCTTTGGAGCCTGTCCTGGAACTCGTTCTGTAGACCAAGCTGGCCTCGAACTCATAGAGATTCTCCTGGCTCTGCCTCCTGAGTAATGGGATTAAAGGTGTG
>CABHPR010122303.1:0-41332 GCA_902168415.1 Peromyscus melanophrys | reverse complement strand
TTCTAGCCATGAATGTGATTTCGGAATTAGAGCAATGAAGAAGTTTAGATCATCTCAATGTCTGTTTCGATAAAGCCATGGTGACGTAGTCTGCTTCCTGTCTGTACTCAAAAGATAGCATATTTAAATGAATGGTGTACAGTTAAAATGCCAGCTTACTTTTTGCAAAAGTGTTTTATTTGTGTTCACTAACACCTGCATGTTTGAAGATTTTGCTATTTGAGTGTACAGTCATTAGTTTGCCTTCATATTTCCTTCATTGAATTTTTATAATTGCTTGTTGATATCACCTGGATATCTTTTCACTTTTGTGAGTAAACTTTGGTGATCACTGGATTCTTTCCATGAAATGTTGATGTGAATGTTGAACAGATACATGGAATGAAGGAGTGGTAGATTCTGAGCAAAGTATAAATGAGTAGGTGTTAGAGGTCACCAAGTCATTTAAAAATATTCTAGATTCTTATATGTTTGATTGTGAGCCTAGCCTTGAATGGCTGAGCCATCTCTCTACCTCACTGGCTGCAGCATTTAGGAAAGCAGTCCCTGCACCTCTCAAGAGCAATACAGTAATGCTGACCCTACTGGCAGATGTGTGGGTTAGTGGCCCAAGGGTGTGAGGGTAGGAGAGCCAGATCCACTACTCGTCTGTCATGTAGCAATGTGGGTGAGGGAGAGATGTCCTCCCTTGCTCCTCTCCCCTTGCCACATACAGGAGAGCAATCCCTGGGTCATGAGAGTGGAAGAGCTGGCCCTGTCCTTCACTGGGTGCAGCACTCAGGAGATTAGTCCCTGCCCCTCACCTGGGCAGCCTGGGGTAATTGGGGGAGAGTGGGAGGGAGTGGGGGAGTAAGCCTGTCCTGAAGTCATAAGAGTGGGAGAGCTGGCCCTGCACCCCTTGTCTGCCATGTGGTAGCGAGAGCAAGGGAAAGATGCTTGCCCCTCCTTGCCTCTAGCCACCTGTGGCGGGTGAGAGAGCTGACCCGGCCCCTTATCAACTGCAGCACCAGGGAGAGCAGGCTCACCTAAGCAGCACAGTAGAGCTGACCCTGTGGATGAGGAATGGGCAGAACATAAACATGAGACATCTGGCCCTGACTCTCCCTTCACTTCCTGTCACAGATGGGAGAGCTGGCCCTGCAGTCACCAGAGTGAAGGAGCTGGCCCTGCCTCTCACCAGGTGCAGCACTTGGGACAGTGATCCCTGCACCTCACCTGGGCAACACAGTAGAGCTTGCCCTGGTGGTGTAGTTGTGTAAGCTGGCCTTGAGGGAGAAAGAGTAGGAGAACTGACCCCACCCCTTGCTGCTTACTGCAAAAGGTGAGCTAGCCTGGGCAGTGTTGGAGAGCTTACCCTGGTATTGAGGATGAAGGAGAACCAGTAGGCTGACCAAGGAAGCAATCACCCAGGCCAACAACCAGGGCTATGAGTTGGCCATACCAATATCTACCCCATCTATGGACTTCTGGAGCACATGAAGTGGCCAGTCCTGCAGTCCCAAAGCTTCAGGATCTCCATGACCAAGGACAACAACAGAATATCCAAGAGGAGTCTCAGTGAGGGTCCAATGTCAATAGTCTAGCAGAAACTTCAAACCAGACCAATGGTTCATTGCCATGAACGCTTGTAAGTAAAGATGTACGGACCAAACTGTATACTGTGTGACTCATTGTGACACACTACAGCTTCTAAGATGAGGTATTTATTTTTCTTTTCTTTAAATTTTATTTTGTTTCATCTTTGGGGGCGGGGTTGCAAGGGCAGAGGGCAGAAGCAAAGGGAGGGGGAGATGAGTGGGATCAAGATGCATGATGTGAAATCCACAAAAAATCGATAAAAAGTTTTAAAAAAATCTTAATTCTTTTAATAAAAAATCCAAACATGTATTACAACTACCCTACTTAACTTCTTTCTGAAAAGAAAGTAAACATCTCGTATCTCTGAGTGGTTTTTGAAATCTTTGAACTTAGGCTGAGGAGGCAGCTCAGTGGTAGAGCATTTCTACAGCATGTTCAAGGTTCAGATCTCCAACACTGGGAAAACAAACAAGCAAAGGATGGAATGTTCACAACAGAGCCAGCTAACTCCAAGGCTTTGCTAACAGGATGGAATATATATTTAATACGGTGAAAACTAAATGTGACTATTGCAAAATTGGATGACATTATATCATAGGACTCTCAATACAACAATAATGCTAATGGTAGCTGAATCATTTACTCCCAATCTATTATTAAATATCCCATTTGATATCTTTCTCCCATGTCTGGCATGTCCTTTCTCCTGATAATACATCTGTGAGGCCTTCCCATTTCCCCACTCTCTTGGTTAAAGCACTTACGGCCTCCTTCTTTGAGTCCTGTGCTTCTGGAGGTTTATTTTCTCCCTAGGTGGATTCTGTTGCGCTAGATCTAGAGTCATCTTCTCTCATCAGAATTCACGGAGGTGGGGAGAGGGTTGGCATCTTGAATTGAAATGTAAGGTTCAGATTTAGATGAGAGGTGGGGCCAATTACAGAGAACAGTGATACAGCAACTGTGGGAGTTTCATTTGAAGCAATGAGTCACAAATACTTCTTAACAGAGAAAAATAGACAGAGATGAGTGTAAAAATAGAGGCAGTGCTTTGAAGGGATATCTATATTTATGAGCGCATTTTAAAGCTTTATGGAAAGATACTGAAAAAAATTTCCCCTAAGAAGAGAAGGATTGTTTGTAGCTAGGATTGTTTTCCAGGTGATTAGAAAATATTTTAGGAAATATTATTCCTATAGTTCCACAAATATTGAAAACAATTTAATCACAGTGGTATTCAAAGCAAGACAAATAAAGACATGTCATACACTAACAACAACAAAACTCGCCAACTGTTTCGGGCCTGGCGCGCACATGTAGCTCCAGCTGTTGGGGAAAGAGAAATGAAGGGTCTTTGAACTCCAGGATTGTAGGCAAGCCTGAACAACCTAGTAAGACTCTGTCTAAATGAGGATAGAAACAAACAAAACACAACAAAAACCCTTTCCAATATTGGTAATAGGGCAGAGGAATTTATTGTTAGTCATCAATAAATTATATTATAATTATAATACATACATTATATAAAAATATACATATTATAGTACATATATATGTACATATAGTTCATGCATTTCTTTAAAAACAAATTGTTAATATCTATTGATTTTTTTCCAATCTAAACAAACACATTTTAGAGTGTTATCAATAAATTTTCACTAGCCGTATTACTTAAAATAGCCTAAAAATGCAATCTAAAATTACAAAAAAAAAGAACACAATGACACCACAATGCATCATAGTATAGAAACTATGAAATTATTTAAATACAGAAAATCATACAAGCTGGTTGTGGTGGTGTACACGAGTAGGAAATTCTTAAAAGACAGTGGCAGGTGGATCACAAGTTCGACGTCATCCTGAGTGTGTAGCTCTGTGCTAGAGTTTATATGATGCCCTAAATTTAATCCCTTGTACTAGTGAGAATCCACAACAAGAAAGATTAACAACAAAAAGCACACTATTCCCATCAATCCATCAATCCTTGGCTCTTACTGCTTCCTGCTGTGAGGTGTGTTTCTTCCCTTGTGTCTTCCGTGCATCCTCTGCAGCTGTTCAGAAAAAGCTCTCGGATTCCCTCCCAGTTGTGACTCACCAACCATCCACTCCCACTTCCAGCGTTTGTGTGCCTTCCATTTCACAAAGCGTATGAACATTGCTGGATTTCTCCCCGTGTTTCTCATTAAACTTTCCCGGTTTTCTAGCAAGGATGCCCGATAGCGTCAGCTTCTCTCTGGCCAGCACAGGAAAGAAGCATTTTGGTCTGAGGCTCATCTGAAGTTTCTTTCACATCTTCCATTCTCTTTCCCTCTTTGTCTTACATCTCTTCCCTAACCCTCCAATTTGATCAGTTTTTAAGTACTCTTTTCTCCACAACTTGAAAACAACAAGAACTATAAGAACTGAGTTTCTCTTCTTCATTATGGTCTCAGATGAATATATCTTTCCTCCAACTCCCAACTCTGCGTTCTGGCACCTGGTCTTTCCCTTAATTTCTAGCTCCTCAGCCTTGAAGGTTCCCACTGCTTTCTCCTTGAGTTCTTCTTCCCTTGGTTTCTGCAGAAGATAATCTTAGTGCCCCCGCCCCCTTTCTGACTACCCTCTTTAGCTGTTCTCTGTTGGCTCCATGTCTGAGACTGGCCATCACTTTTGTGCTCTTTGGTCATTGATCTAGGTGACTATATTTTATCTTGTTGACCTTCCCTCAGGAATGCCTTTCTTGTTGATGGCTTCAAGTATAATTTACAAGAAGATGGGGCTGAGATCTTGCCTCTATTTTTAATGGATCTCTCTTCAACTCCAAAATAAAATTTAATGATAGATAGACCTACCTAAATTAGAAGCCAGAGAGTAAGTTTTTCTTCTGTTTTCTCCTTAATCCAGCATTCAATTGGCCACAGATTGTAGCGCCTGAATATTTCAGAGATGTTTCCATTTCAGCTGGACATTTAAGACCAGCTTCATATTGACTTCTTTATCAGTCTTATCTGCATCTTCTACTTGTGAGATGTTGGAAAATTTTAATAAGCATCTCTCCTTAAAAGAAAACAAAAGAAACATGCAAAGTACTTTTGTTTCATTTGTCAGAAATGCCCACAGCATGACTGATTTCCATCTACCATCCCAATGTCTCTTGCTGACCAACACGTAGAGATGAGAAGTGATGGTCACATCTAACTCTCTTTAGCTTATGAACTTGTTCCAGAATACCGCTATTTCTAACCCAGTGTCTCTCCATTTTCCTGTGCTGTGCACATTTGCCCTCCAACATACTGTTTTCAATGTTTGAAACACATTTATATTTTAAAATATTCTCAATACATCTAACCTTTAAGAGAGGTTAATATCAATTCTCCTCATTTTATTTTTATTTTCTAATATAATACTTTATTTATTCTTTGAGAATTTCATACACATACACAATGTATTCTGACCATCAAAATATATTCTGTTGTTCTTTCTAAAGTCAAATGTGAACTAGAAGCATAGCTCAGCCTAGGGTTCCCAGACTGGTCCCTACCATCTCCACTCATGCATTCATTTAAGTCACTTAATTGCGTTTGAAATGACAGTAAAGTTCTTGAAATAATACTTTTTAATTTTAATGCTAAATATATTTTACTTATGAAGTATATCAATTTAGTTGTTTTGAATCTCCTTGGATTATGAAGTAAATGCAATACTTGTAAAAAGCAAGATGAATAATCTGTCAGTTTGTACAGAATTCTTAATAAAATGTCTGGTTAAAGATTGGATCAGCAAGCATGTGCACATTAAGAATTACCCATCGAATACTTGATAGTGGATAAATGCAAAGCCTTTTAAGAATGATAAACATTTTCATTTAAAATAAATGAATATGATAATAAATCTGAACTTATCTTGCAGAGAAAGTTTAAAAATCCCTTTGAAACTCCACCATGCCTTAGTTTCTAATCATGATCAATGATATTTCTTTTATTTTATTCAAGTGTGAAAATTTGTACAGTTTTTGATTTCTCTCCACTTTTTAGTGACAAGATTAAGGACCTAAATATTCTTACCTCTTCCTTCCCAAACTACTACATAGTTTTGCACATTTTTAAAAGATATACACAGCGCTCATTATATATTCTAGAGGCTATTACTTCAAGTGACTACACTAATACATTTTTTCATATATTTATTATACCTAGAACAAAAGAGAAAGAGAATTTCTCAAATTTTTTACCATTTGCTTAACCACATGATATTCCTGAAGTAGCATCTGCTAATTTTCAATTATTGACATTTTTGTGACGTCTGTCACACAATGAGACATTCTGCACGGTATTCCTCGTGTTCACTGTTGACTTAATCTTTACAGTATTTTTGTCATGTGTTCACATTTTCAGGAATATGCAAAATAGCCTGAACAAAATGAAAAACCTTATGAATGTGACTTGTTATTTTTCTGTGTCTTGAGTATTCTTTCAGCTAGCTATGTCGTGTTCATAAAATCAAATCTAAATGGCTTCACACTTGTGAAAGCCTTCTTCTATCACCAAAGACAGATCTTGTTCTAGGAAGAATTGGGTCACTTCTTAGCTGTGCACTGGCACTCTCCTAATCTCAGAGCTAATGTCTTGTGTCTCAGTGTCCTGGACCCACAGTCAGAGTTGCTCCCCTCATCTCTGTATCCTCAGGGCCTGGAATTTAGTAAATTTTCAATAATACTTCTGTGACTAAAAGAGTAAGTCTAATCTTTTCACGTCCTTTTTGTTGTAATTTTCTTACTAAACATAGATTATATAAGGCTTAGAAAACAGAAAATCAGCAAGTCCCTTACAGCTCAATCTTCTCCAAAGATGTTCACCTGGAAAAATATTTGGCATAAAGTTTTCAACATTTTAAGGCAAAAATTATTAAATATTTCTAATATAGTACATGTTATAGGATAATTATCAGTCTTTATAACTAATCTGATTAGGTAGGCTTTCATCTTTATATAAAGAAAATAACCAGATTATAACAGATAGTAAATCCTTTTTATTCCCACAGTGAGTTCCTTTGCATTTAAATTAATGTGACCTTGTAGAAAGAACTGAATTCAAATCTATTTCTGTCTCTTCTTGGCTACTATTTATAGCTTCTGCACCTCACTTTTCCCTCTGCAAAATGGACTTAGTGATGTATCCTTTAAAGAATTACAGTGAGCACTAAAATAATAATGACAATAACGATAACAATAGTCTAACACAGTCTTATAGTTCAACATCACTGAATGCTACTGAGTCTCTAGGAGAATCAGATTGAAAAAGCAACATTGGGTTTAGCAGAAAGAAGATCAATCACGCAGCCCTTCCAAAGTGTGGTGGCTTCCTAAGTGAGTAGGGGTGAAAGCCAGATTACGAGGATTTAAAAGAAGACCATAAAAGCCTCTGACTACTCCTCAAGGTGCATTGATAGAGAAAGAAAGGAGAGAAATATGTGGTATCTGGAGGGGGCAGCAGAGTCAAGTGAAAGTTCACCAGTAAAGCAACAGTGAGGAAATCAGTAGTATGAGAGAGTTTGGGGGACACCCCAAATGGGAAGCAGGGTTGGAGAAGCTGTTGACTCATTACCTGTCAGGCGTTAGACTTAGTAGCAGCACCTTATCATTAGCAGAACATCTTTAACTTGGGATTAAGAACTCTAGATTAATTAAGTACTTAAGTGTGTTTTTAGGCTCGAGGTTTCTTCCTAAGAAAAGAACTAAATTCATAAGAATATGCCTGATAGTAGGATAAGATTACTTTGATTGTTGAAAGGAGTTTGAAGGAATGGATGTCAGGTTGCTGGCAATTAACATCTATGTTATCTTTGCATTTTGATTATGTATGAAGTCTGAGAAATAGTTGGAACCTAGACTTAAAAGAATTGACTGTATTTGACTCAAAATTATTGTTTTTGTCAAAAGATGAAGAGAAAAAGAATTTGGTGCAAAACACCTGGACATGCTCCTCTTCAAACGTGATGCTGTCTCCTTGGTAGTTTTCTCTTCTCTGAAATTTTATTTTAGATTGCATGCAACTTTAAGTGGGAAACATTCTGTGATGAGAAAAAAAAACAAGAGTCTCCTTCAAAATGAGTGTCCAAAAGGACATAACCACTCCACAAGGGCATGAAGGGTGCACATGCCAGAAACCTGCTCTGCCCAGTGTGGGTGCTGAGGCAATGATGAAGGCTTTGTGCTGCCTCCATCAACATGACCTGGGAGGGGCCCTCTCCCCACCTGGTATTCAAGATAAAACTTGACAGGATTGAAAAGGTTGGTGTGGTTGAGGTAAATGAGACAAAGAAGAGGGTCATGACTGAATGTATGTTTGAGATTTAAACAAAGCAGGTACAGATGGTATAGACAGTCCAGTTGGGGCTGGGTGATGGTGGTGCACACTTTTAATCCCAGCACTCTGGAAGCAGAGGCAGGCAGATCTCTGTGAGTTTGAGACCAGTCTGGTCTACAGAGTGAGATCCAGGACAGGCACCAGAGCTACACAGAGAAACCCTGTCTCGAAAAACAAACAAACAAACAAAAAACCCCAAATAACAACAAAAAGAGTCTAGTTGGGGACAGGGGACAGAACTCAGTTGGTAAAGTGAGTTAGGATCTTAGCAGCCTAGCAGCCCTGTAAACACAGGAATGTATGCACACCCACTGCTGGGGGGATAGGTGGGAAACAGTAAGATCTCTGCAGGTCACTCACTGGCCAACCAGCACAGCCAAATTCATGAGCTTTTTGGTTCTAAAAAAATAAAGAAAAGCAGTAGAGGAAGACACGGATGGTGAACTCTGGCCTTCACATACATGCATACATGTGCATAAATGCATATATATGTGCACATCCATAGGAACATGTAAATTCATAGGACTAAGGTACATGCAGAGACAGTTCTGGATTGATTATTGATGCAGTCAGGCATAGTAGCCAACACCTGCAATCTTAGTTCCTTAAGATGCTAAGATATAAAAACAGTGTGCATGTGCGCGCATGTGTGTGTGTGTGTGTGTGTGTGTGTGTGTGTATGTGTGTGTGTGTGTGTGTGTATGTGTCTGTGTTGGTATAGTAAGATGACACTGTAGATCTTAACAGAGACATGATCTCATTTTTATATTATAAAATTTGTTCTGCATATTGCCATATGATTTATTATTATTGTAAATAAAACCTATAAAATCTCAGTTCAATGGTCATCTATTTAGCAAATAATTTTATCATGATTCTGATGAAAGTGAATTCAAGAATCCTTTTACCTCTTAATCCTTTCATTTTACAAACAAGGAGTTAAGGAAAAGGAGTGAAGTGATACTTCAACAGCCATCCAGTCAGTTACTAATGGGAATCAAGTGGGATACAGACATAAAATGAGTGTGAAATATCCTTCACCAAGGCTTCGATTAAAACAACTACATAAGCAGTAAGATTTGGGCATCTAGAAAATCAACTTTTGTGAAACATTTATCTATCTTTTACATAGTGTAAGTGGAGGGTCCTTGCTACTTCTTATCTTTATCCCTGAGAAATATTCCCACTTGAATTTTGTAATTTCTATATTTGTGAATAAGGACACTTGCTATACACCAATGGTCCACATAGCATGAGGGAATTCTCTATGTACGCATATAATATGCACATTGATTAATTCAAAGTTTATTTTATTTTTTAAGACTTTTTTTTAAAAATTTTTATTTGTGTGTGGGTTTGTTTACGTATGTGTGTGTGCATGTGTGCACACATGAGCTTGCAGGTACAGAATGTTGTGAGCCACCAGAGTGAGTGCTGGGAAGAGAACTCAAGTTGTCTGAAAGAGCAACAAGCTTAACCAGCTAAGCCATTGCTCCAGCCCCCAAAAGCATTTTAGTTTACTTTTTTTATTTAAGAAACTTATAACTTACTTATTTTACTTATGAAATATATATTACACATACAAAATCATTTTTGAACTTGGAAAAAACAAACTAGGAAAATCTTCAAATTCCAGGGAAGAGGCAAACTTGTGGTCAGGAGTGCGATAGTTGTGGCTTGAAGAGGGACAAGGAAATCCAGTCAATAGAGGTGCCAGCACTCAGTGACTGAGTCTCAAGTCTAGCCCAGGAAAGCACCAGGACATTCAAGAAACTGCAATTGCAGGGCCAGGAATCACGAAGCTTCCACATTTCTCAGGAAAACTTGAGGCTGGAGAGAGAGCTTACAAGCTAATGTCAGACAGAGAGAAAGATGTCCTGTGAGAAACTTCAACCTATGGCATTTTGCATCAGTCTTGTGGGAATCATTGTGGTACAGAAAGCACAAAAAAATAAACCCTGGAAACTAGTCAAGGCAAATCCACAGTCAGTCATCCAAATCAGGCAATGCAATTAGAGAGCTACTTGCTTGAAACTTCCCACCTCCACAACAAATGGCTGAAAATCGTGGAATAAGTTGTGTTCAACTAAGCAATTGTTAAACAAGTTAAAATAAGTAAAGTTCTAAACATACAAAGACCAGGAAATTTTTAGTATGGAAATACTGCCAATGAAAAAATGGAGCAAGAATAAGAAAAGTAATGTATCTAGTACACACTCTGCAGGAGGGAAAATGCACAGATTTGGGGAGAGTCTTTAAAGACGTGGGTCACAAATGGATAGGTATAAAATATTATGGTAGATTATTGTATATACTAGTAAACAAATTTAGTAAAATAGCAGCCTTAGATAATTTGCACTGTAATGTGCACTGTTATGGATTCTTATATGTTGATACAAATGTAAACTATTTTTATATTCCTGTTTAAGATAATTTGTATATTGATACAAATACAGAACTATATTTGCTATAATGCACATATATTTCTATGCTTATTTGAAATAATTATATATTGATACAAATGTAAATTTATATCTGTCATACTGTATGTATGTTTTACTTCTGTTTAGGATATTCTGTATATTGGTATATATTTAAAATTATTGTCATACAGCGTATTGCACTATACATTCCTACCTTTGTTATAAATATCTTGTGTATTGTCACAGTTTTTAAGTCATTGTCCTTTACCGTACATTTGCTTATAGACTGTTTACCTTGTTTACATGAAGCCTTAGTCCTTAGGTTATTTAGGTAGATAAGACTTAAAGATTTATAGTCACCTATGCTTGTCATCTCTATAGTTACGTTAGTTAGGTTATCCAGATTTACAGATACATAGGTCGGATGGACAGGTAATCTTCAAACACTTCATAGACCTAGAAAATATGACATTTTAAATAACATAGAATTCTGTTGATGTGAGACACAATTGCTCTTGGCAGCACCATTTTGATTCTGAGAGAATGTTGGGCTTCTAAGACATTTCCATTTGGAAGTTTGTCTTCTTGGCACAAAACAGCTTATTGGTCAAAGAACTGTCCTTGCCTCAACTGCTGACAGTACGAGTGCTGTCCTTCTGGACAAGCGGGACACACGGAAAAGTGACTTCTGAACTCTGCCAAGACAGGGTAAGATGGTCTTTCAAAATTCCTGCTTCTGAAAATGGTCTGTCAGATACTCTAGGCCTGTAGCCAATTTAAATGCACCAACAATGCTGAAAAACACTGGGTGACTGTCCAGGCTGCCAGTTGTCTCTGTCTACTCTTACAAGATTCCCGAAAGTTGCTTGCATCCTTCTCCCGTTTCTCAGGTAATAGTATATCCTTCTGGGGTCTTTGATGTGGTTGAAGACTAGATAGTTATAATTTCCTCAGTTATGATAAAAGATGGGTTAGATATAAAACCTTAGACTCACAAATATAAGATAGATAGGATATCTTCTTTAATATTGTAACTGTAATTCTTGCTTGATAATTGTTTTGTTATGTGTAATTTTACTATGTTAAAGTTAAAACCTTCCTTTTTGAAAAAAAGAAAAAAGGGAAGTGCTGTGGATGATTGATTGATAAATAAAACACTAATTGGCTAGTAGCCAGGCAGGAAGTATAGGCGGGACTATCAGAGAGGAGAATTGAGAGAACAGGAAGGCAGAGAGGAGGAGATGCCAGCCTGCTGTCCAGGGAGCATCATGTAAAGGCAGCAGGTAAAGCCATGGAACATGTGGTGACATATAGATTAACAGAAATGGGTTGAGTATTAAAGTAAGAGCTGGACAATGGTAGGACTGAGCTAATGGCTGAGCAGTTGAAATAATATAAGCGTTTGTATGTTTATTTTATAAATGGGCTATGAGACTGCCGGGGCTTGGCAGGACCCAGAGAGAAAAACTCTAGCTACAGGTGAGGGGGTAGACCTGAGAAGACTGAGAAGTGAGTGTCATTGGAGTGCATTATGTGAAATTTCCAAATAATCAATAAAAATATTATATTGGAAAAAATTAGAAGAACATTTTTATTTTGGGTAAGAAATATACAAGAGGATGATTCACATTTACTCTTATCAAAATTTAAGCTTCTGCATGAAAAAAAAACCCACCATAATCAAAATTTCTAGAGGTTTCTATGCTGTGAAGACATTTATAAAGGCAAAAATTGGCATCCAAGAGAGATGAAGAAAGAAAAGTTGAAAAGAAAGAAAGAAAGAAGAAAGTAGGGGATGAAAGGAAAAACTCACGCTGCTGAAGAGAACATTATGGGAGTCCAGTAGAAGTCACTTAAGATACAAAAGTCTGGATGGCCAACAAGAAAATGAAGGATGCAGAATCTCACTGAAACTCAGGGGATGATAAATTAAACCATGCTAAGATAACATTCACATCCATCATACTGAGAGATGTGAGCTATACAAAGAGAATTGAGCCATACAAAATAAGCCTTTGGGAAGGGGTGGAGCAGTGGTAGCATGGAAGCTCTGCTGTGAGAGGTACATTGGTGCAGTCCCTCCAGAAAAGACTTTGACGATGACTACATAAATGTGATGGTGAACACATCACATTTATGATCCAGTAAATAGATGCTCTCAAAGGTCCACATCAGCACATTCGTGTGCGTGTGTGTGTGTGTGTGTGTGTGTGTGTGTGTGTGTGTGTGTATGATTTGTAATAGAGAACTGAGCATCAATAGGAAAGGGGGTAAAAAGCTTATGGCATGAGCAACACTTGTAACTTGAGTGCTGTGTGAATGTGTCTCTGTGCAGGTGTGTGCATATCATATCCACAGATGCATGCACACATATACATACACACATATACCTATGAAGTTCGAAAATATTGTCAGGCAACTTACTGCCTGATACCATATAAAACAATAGCATTATGAACTTTAATTTGAGTTGTCTGTTTTTGAAACAGTTTCATCATGTGGACCAGGGTTATATTGAACTCATCATCCTCCTGCCTTAGCCTCTTGAGTACTGGGATTACAGTCATGAGCTATCAAGTCTGATGTGTGTGTGTGTGTGTGTGTGTGTGTGTGTGTGTGTGTGTTGTAAACACAAAACAATATATTACCAGTATAGTCACACACATATGTGTGCAGAATAGACTGACTCTGTGGCAACATATCATGATCTTGGCATTGTTTATGGGTACAAAACACTGGATAACAAAATCAAAGAAATGATCAAAGAGGATCCTTGTTTATCATTCATTGTTCTACATAAAACAATGCATACTGTACATATGTGTTAATGCCCATGGCCTCTCTGTATGTATCCTCTTCTCAAATCTGAGTTTAAAAGTACAAAAAAATACAACATTTGCAATTTTGCAGTATTTTTATTTAACTTTTGTATATACTTCCTTCTTGATGTTAAGTATCTAAAACGCTAAGGGTGAATCAGCGGCTGCTTTATGATGATCTGAGGCCAAGAGTCTAACAGAGGCATTAGACTCCTAAGGAGGAGGCCAGAAAAAAAAACAAGATATATCAAAAATGGTAATTTGCCTGGCCCTTTCAAGAGGAAGTCAAAGGCAGTATGAGGTTCCTGCTGTGTTGCTAGTTAACACTGTAGCTCCATTGACTGACTCTGGAGTGTTGCTTTGAGGGTAGGGAGGCAGAAGAGCAGCCAAGGTCTGCTGGGGAAATGAGGCTGCGCATAAGGGAGGGTTGCAGAAGGGACTTTTCCTGGGGCTAGAGAAGCAAAGTAAAACAAACAAAACCCTTAAAAGCTGAGGACAGAAGAGACACTCCCCATATGAGGACTCCCGAGGCTGCCCAGGGTTTTTATTTAGATCAGTCTCTCCATCTATCCTCCATTCTTTGTCCTCTGCTCTCAACCCTGCTTTGCCCTTTATGCCCACTCCCAACATTAGAGTATCAAAAAAGTCACAGTCTGGACCATGCTTCACATTTTGGTGTTTGAACTTTCTGATTTTTCACACTTTTTCTCTTTTCTTGCCCCAAAGGAATGCAAATTATCAACTGCCTTTCAAACATAAAAACAACATGACACACAGTAAACATGTTTATATGCCATATATGTGTGTGTGTGTGTGTGTGTGTGTGTATATATATATGTCATGCTATAATCAATGTGTTCATGTTTGCAAAAGTCACATGAAATTCATTCATTTGTTCTCTGTGCTAATAAAAAAGAAATAGCATATTATAATGTATATAGAATGTGAAGTAAAATAAGTGATTTTCCCATTCTAACTGAAACACATTGTACAAGGTTTAGGTGAATCTCTTTTTGTGACATGAAATGGCGTTGACATGGGATCCATCACCTAGGTGCTTGGTAAACTACTTTGAAGATCGATAACATGCACCTAAGGAAGACAAAATATTTCTGTTTAGAGACTTCCATTTTGTTCATTTATGAAGATAGATTAAAATAAGTTTTCCCCTGTGGTGTAGTTATTGAAGAAATATGTAATGCAGCTGGATACAAATAAAATGGTTGAAAACAATTGCAATCCACCCAGTCATACAGAAGCCAATTCTAAATAATTTTTCTCATTACATTTTCTGGCTTATAACCAAAGGGCTGAAATAAGGCCAACTTTAAATCTACTGTGAAATTTGTGTTACCAAATAATTGAGTACCTCCCATTCTGTCTCATTATCACTCTGGTTCTGAGAGGGTCCTATTTTTTTTAAAATTGACAACTGTTACTCTTTATGAAGACCAAATTTGCTAACTGAAATGGACAAAGAGAGCTCTCTGAGCCCAGCTGGCTGCTAGAGGTTGGTGAGCTCACCTAGATGTCCCTCTGCCACGCTGCTTCTCTTTGTTGTATGTCTCCGTAGTATGTTTATGCTAAAGTTCCTTTATTGCTCTCATGGTATCTAAACCTTCTCCGCCTTCTAGCTGGACTGGAAGCAATTGCTCTGCTGTTAGATGTCTCTGACCTTTGAAGCACAAGGTTGCAGCTCTAGCGAAGCCCAGTGTGGGAGGCAGAGACGGGGACCGACCAACTCAGCTAACTAGGGTTTTGAGTTGGCACTCCCCAGCATCTACCCCATCTGTGACCTGCTGGAGTGCATGAAAGGGACTCCTCCCTCCAGAGACCTTGAACCTGACCGAAAATACATTACAAAATAAACATTTTCAAGTTTGGACAAAAGGGTCTACTGTATGATATAAACAACAGCTCCCAATGCCACTAAGACAAATGAAGAGGAGATGAGCAGGCGGGAAAGACCGAGGAGCAAAGTGGGTTTTTTCTGGTTGTTGTTTTTACTTTGTTGTTTGTTTTTAATTGATATTCTTATGCGTACTTTTTATTTTTTCTGTTTAAGTTTCTTTGGGATGAACCACAAGGGTGAGGGCGGATACAAAGGGGCTGGGAAATGAGTAGGATTAGGGTGCATGATGTGAAATTCCCAAAGAATCAATAAAAATTATGTTTAAAAAAAAGAATACAACAGTGCTTTCTATTTCCCAATGAAAATGCATATAAGTTAGGGTATATTTAGAAATCTGCCACTGAACTCACATCACACATCACTACCACCACTTTAACTTATGCTGCCAAGAATAAATAAATGTGACTTTACACTCGCCTGAAAGAGCAATTTAACTACTTTGGTGTGTGACCTGTTAATATCCTTACCTGAAAGAACATACTCAGTTACTTTGATAGTGTGTGATTTCAGATATTAAGGTAAAGCAATCACATTGCAATTTATTTAGAATTTTCTGGAATAGCTGGTGATAAACTATAAAAAGTCCTTCAATTTATTGAAGCTGTCATTTTATATGGTTATCTATAAAGTTAAGCTCAATGCCACAATCAAATATTCAGTTAAGCTTAAAATGCCTCTTAAAGTAGAATATTGTTCTCTCCCTCCCCTTCCCCCCTCCTTATTTTTGAAAACAAATAATTAACAAGGCTTAGTAATGATTCCCACACAAGTCTTATTAGTCAAGCTTGGACCCATTCCTTCTCAATCAATCTTAGGAACATCAGGTGTTGGGGCTGAAACCTGAATTGAGATTCATATGATCTTAATGTCTGTGTTTTACCCATTACTTGTATAATTGAAGACGATAAGTAAAGGTTCCTCAGGTAAAGGGTGGTGTCAAAAAAATCCTGGAGATTTCAAACAACCTAATGTGTAGGAGGCAAGGCATGTGTTCCCAGCATTGACATAGGTTCAGGACTCAGGTAGATGTAGTACAAAAAGAAACTATATACACCACGCTTATGAGCCAGGAGTCTCAGGAGAAGAATAGAGCCTATGGAGATTGAAGCAGGTATGATGACATGTGGCAATAATTGCATTATTATTAGGCATCAACAGTCAAAAATGTCTATTTTTTTTCATTGAAGTAGGGCTACTAGAGTATCAGAATCTCACCAAAGACAGTGAGCAATAGAATGATTTTGCAAAAAATTGAGAAATGTCCAGAAGGTAATATGAAGAATGACTGGAGACCTGCCATTGAGCAGAAATGTAAGAGAGGATAATGAGGTACTGATCATGCCAGCTTGAGGGATAAGAAAGTGCAAATAACCACGACAGGAAGGGGTTTAAGAATAAGTTATTCATTTGCAGAATGCTGGCATGGGGAGTAATGGGTTCACTTTGAGGAACTGTGTTATAATGATGAAGACAATCCTCTATGGGAGGGTTGGGTATGTGGTTGGAGCTTAAGAAAAAAATGGGCTGTAATTTTGCATATAAAGCCATAAAGGGGAAGGAAATTGATTAGGGAGAGATGGTGGAGTAAGTCCAAATGTTGTTATTGGAAGTAGTTCACAAAAAAATGATCATGCAAGTTAGACTAGCAAAGTAAGAAAACAGAAGGCTGCTTTGTCAACCAAATAATCAGTGTAAACCAAATTTTATTTCACATATAGAACTAGTGTGATCTATTACAGGAAATATGTCCATGAATTTGTATAATTCCAGCATATGTGTGAATATACTCACATGAGTGTATGTATATTATGATATACAGAAAACCTTATATCTATATATAAAGCATATAATGTATATTATGTATGACAAAATGTTTTATATAACCATTAGATTTGTTTTATACATATGTGTATATGTGTATATGTGTACTAGATATGCATGTATGTATACATGCAGTAAGTATAATCTCAGTATTTCTTTACATGTGGAGAAAAAGATATTTACCTACTATACCTATAATCAATCTCTGTCTGTCTCTCTTGCATGATGATTTTTAAATGTACATTTCAAGCTGTGTATGATGGTGCCTGTCCGAAAGCACTGCATTTTGCAGAATGGAGCTGGAAGATCTCAAGTTCATGGCCAGCACAGGTTCTTGTCTGTGGATCAAGCCATAGGACTCTCAGCTCCTTCTCTAGCACCATGTCTGTCTGCATTCTGCCTGCCCTACCATCATGATAATGGACTAAAGCCGTGAAGCCATGAACCACCCCAATTAGGATTTTTCCTTTATAAGAGTTTCCATGGTCATGGTGTCTCTTTACAGCACCAGAAACCCACCCAAGACACCACCTTTGACTGGAGGCCTTGACAAATTACTTTTTGTTGTTATTTTAGAATATGTGCCACAGAAGTAGTCCTGTCAATGACCAGGCTAATTTTTTTTTGCTACAACTCTTTGCTACTTATATTTTCAGGGAGAGGGGCAATTATTGTCTTCAGTTGAATATCACTAGTGACCCCAATAGGCTCCAAAGGACAGTTTCAATCCAATGGTCACACAGATGGTCCTGGTTAAATTACATGGGTCACAAAACCAAATCAAAAGTCATGGCCCTGTGAAAGGGACTGAGGGAGATAAGGGGGTGTTGATAAGGTCAGGAGCAAAATAAGGGCAATTTGAGAGGAAGAGAATAATCAGAATGCGTTATAATAAGTTTGATTTTGTCAAATGACAAAATAAAGAAAAGAAAACTAAGAAAGCTTGTGTCAGTGGCAGAAAAGGATCCTGTAAATTCTAGAGAGACCTTTCTGAAATTTTCAAAATGCTTTGCGAGTTCTCCTTGCTTTGCAAACAGTGATACTGCTGTGATGCCAGTACAGAATTATTCCTAAGGTAGCATGAAATTGGTCTACAAGAAGGTGGGGTTCAATATGAAATGAAGATGACTTAAAGAAGTCATCTCTCTACTTAACTTAGTTACTTTGCAAAGATGAAAGCTTTTTATGATTGAAATGATGGGCATCTTGATGGCAAGATACAAAGTATAATAAATCCTTGTGAGGCATTTAAGCTAGCTTGAGAATCCTAACACTTCAACTGCAGATCCTATTGACTTCATGTAATATTGACACGGTTTATAGAAAATGGATGCACTTCAAACTAACAGAATGTTCATTCCTTCCCAAATTAGTTTTCATATTCTCAGTGTTATGAAGTTATTTCCCAAGCCCCACAAGCCTGATACACATGCATAGATACAGGTGTGTAGAATATCATGGTGATTCTTTTGGTATGTTGACATTACAAGGTGCTGAAGAGCACCTTTTGTCTTCTGTTTTTACACAGAGGTCCTGAGTTATTATTGTGCTCAAGTGTTATGCCAGATTATCCTGAAACCCAAGTGTTAAGTATATCAGAGAAGAAAATATGAGCCATTCTCCTCAAATTCCCCCTTCCAAGTGATTAAGTATCAAGGAAGCATACTCCATGAGACTACTTGGCTATGGAAGAAAAGGAAGTAAAGAAATGCCAGTGGAAGTCTCTTTTTTAATATTCACATATTATTTGGGTACAGAATAATGAGTTTTGTCGTAACATTTTCACATGTGTAGACAATATTCCTCAATAAATCTATTACTTTAAAATATATTCTCGTACAGTTTATCCAAGGGTCCCCATATGATTCAAATGTAGAAACGAAACTGAAGGAATACATAAAAATGTTATAAAGACATAATTAAGAACACAAATTCCAGCTTCTGTTTCCTACTCTGAAATGTTCCCGCCCTCTGCCCTCCCTCCCGTCCTGCTTCTTCTCTTAGCCTGCCATTATACAAGCCAGTCAGGGATATTTGTACCATTACACTCTCAGATTCTTTCCTATGTCCCCCATGGAAGTGCTGGACAAGTTTCTTTTTTAAAATTATGTGTGTATGAGTATAGATACATGTATGTGAATGCAGTGCCCATGGAGGCCAGAGGAAAACTCAGTTGCCTGATGTGGGTGCTTGGAATTGAACTCAGGTCTTCTGAAAGAACAGTATCCACTCTTAACTGATAAACCATATCTCTAGCACTGGAATATGTGTGTGTGTGTGTGTGTGTGTGTGTGTGTGTGTGTGTGTGTACAAAGACATAGATATATAGATGCATGTGTATAGAATATCATTATATATATATATATATATATATATATATATATATATATATATAGAGAGAGAGAGAGAGAGAGAGAGAGAGAGAGAGAGAGAGAAATAGAAGTCTAAGAAAGTTTAAGTGGATGCCACGATCACAGAGCTGGAGCCCAGAGTGAAGTAGGGACTCAGGCTTCAGGTCCCATTCACACTGTTTACCCCACCTCACACCTTCCTACATGCTGTATGTCTGTACGTAGGTTTCAGATGTTAAGCAGAAATGGGGTTATTTGGGGGGAGGTTAAAGGACCAGGAGGAGAGAGGATGCAGGCAAGGGAGAGTAATAGGTGGACAAATAATGAGCAACATTCAATCTATATAACATATAGGAAAAGTAATAACATCTACTATTTTGTATGTTAACTAAAATTAATATTAAAAAGATTTCTTTTACATCAAAATACAAGAAAAGTTGTACAGACTTTTAGGATTGTGTTTATAAAAGACTTCCACCTCAAAATTTTGTTTATAAGCTGTGTGGTCCTCCTGCTCTCAATTGCCGAAGTTCAGTGGGTCAACCACGCCTAGCACTTAAAGCCAGTCTTTCAAGCCATTTCCCCATTTGAATGTCCATAGACTTCACCTCCTCTTGTATATGCATCAAGAGGCATGTGGAATGTATGTGAGACAGGGAAGCAAAGAGGGGATGTGTGGAAAGAGGAAAAGGCCCAGTGCGGGTAGACAAGAGAGGGCAGTGAGGCTGAGCAAGAGTAAAATACGTCACACACAAACGTCATGGTGAACCCTATCGTTTCACACAGTGAACGTGCTCTAAAACATCATTTTCAAAGACGCGTTTTTATTTTGTTTTGTCTTCCGCCAACAAACGTGGCTTACAAGTTTAACACGGGTTCCTCGGATACCAAAAGGAGCTATTGTCATTTAAGGTGAGCTCTGGTTTGGTTTTCTTTATATCATGTAAAATTAGAACTCATTTCTAGGGGAAGATATACAAACTTTCAGATACACTCAAGTTCCATTCTTCAGTTCAACTCCCAAGCTTGATTTTCATATTAAAATCTTGTAAATTTTACTGTGAAAATTTTTTGCTTTAGTAAGTTTGGATAAACTTCCAAAAATGTTAAGATATATAAAATTATAAGGAAGACAGAAAATAGAGGTTTTTTAAATTAATAAGACAAAAGAGCTTTTTTGTTGTTCAACTTCTCACACAAGTGCTACTAGATTTATTGAAAATATAATTAGGTTAAAACCAAAGGAACCTAACTGAATGTTATAACTGTGACCTTTTACCTTTATTATCATGGTAATTTAGTAAATCAATTAAAAATTTTAATTTTTTAATTTAAAATTTCCTGATGAATAGTAAAACAAAACCCAATTTTGTGAAATCTCACCTTTGTACAAACCAAGGCATGTAAGCTTTAAAAACATTTAGTTGTCATTACCTTATTCTGTAAAAATATCACTATTAAGGTACAATAAAATATGTCCAAATTTTGTTTATGAAATAGCTGGTAAGGCATGTTTTGCAGTGAATAAATAATTGTTCACTCTACATAGTGTATATAACTGTGTATATAGCCTTGATATACAATTCACATACTTCTTACTGATTTTATTAAGAAAATGCTTAAGACATAGTCTTAAAGGGATTAGATGATATTTTAAAGCCAACTAACATTAAGAGATAAAAACTTTGTTTTTGCTGTTGATGCTGCCCGTTTCCGATACTGAAAAAAAAAAAAAAGATCGAATTAAATCCAGCACACATTGTGAATTGCTTCTGCCTCTTCCCTTTAGGAGAGTTGTTAAAAGTAAAATAACCAGTCAGCCTTATCTTAGGTGAGACCGTTTCGGGCTTAGAAACAAACAAAGCTCTCTCTCTCTCTCTGGATGAGATAGGTTCACTTCATATTTGTGTAATACCCTGGAAGAAATTAGGTTTCAATAAAGTCCATTTTTGTCACCGCATGTAGCAATGAATATCACACCCAGCAGGGCACAGTGGCACCTGGCAGTCCAGACCCCAGTGTAGCACAAACCATCTGGGGGTAATTACAACAAGGTATTCTTTAAGGACCAGATGGGACCAAGGAACAGAAGCGCCTGCCCCTCCTCGCCATTCACAACATAATTCCTTTCAATGATATACTTAATCCCCCCACCAGCTACGCTTTTCAGCTCGCTGTTGTCACTGTTCCTTTATGTTAATTCAGTAGCAAGACAGAGAAAAGGGGGGGGGGGTGAGAGTACAAGAAAAAAAAAAGGAGGGGGAGGAGGTGGTGGAGAGGGAGCCACCAGTGCCACTAGGGACCAAAAAGAAATTATTCATCCCTAAATTGTTTCCACCACAGCAAGTACAGTAACAATTTTTTTTTAAAAAAGGGGGGTGAAATTATCCTAAAGAAGGCCAGTGTGACAGCCCTGTGTGGCACCAGCTGAGGTTTACTCAGCCACCTGTTAGCTAGAAAGCTCTCTGCGCTCGCTTAGGATGCATTTAACCAGTTTAAAGGGTCTTTATTGACAAGCCGGCCACCTCCATTCAGCAGTCCAAGCCATAGGCCTGCTTTGTGGTCATATGTGGCACACAAGCCTTAATTCAATTATGCTGTAAGCCTATCCAATCTGCACCACTGGCCTTTCACTTTTGTGCCATTTGTCTTCTAGGCTCTAAAGAATTTTGTTTTAAAGAGGGAAAGGCACCCTACAACCCAGTTGTCTTTATTTTTCATTTAAGGTTTGTGCCGCAGGTGCGCTTTCACCTTCCAGCTCCGGGAAAGGCATTCTTCCTCAAGTGATGATTCAGACGTAAGCATTGCTTATTGTTTGGTAACAATGCTTTCCTCGCATTCTGATTTTTTATTTTTTATTAATTAGGCCCTGTATGTTCAAAACTCTCCACAAAACCGAGTCTCCAGATTTGCATCTTAAAAATGGAAAGATAAATACAAAAGGAAAAAAAATAGATGAAAATGGCAGCCATCAGTTTTGTTCTTCCATGTTTTCTATTTAAAAAGAAAAAAAAATGTTTCTTAGAAAATGCTATATTTTTGTTTCCCTTACATGTCTGGCACATTAACTATGGTTTATGTGAATGGGGCTCATTCAATTCTGCAATTGTTACTTGAAAAAGTTGAATTTCCATATGAGTTATTATATACGATGAATCTGTTCATACTGTTTAAATTTTTGTAATTTCCAGATTTCCATTGTGTTGGAGCAATGCAAATCGTTTACGTTTTCTTTGACATTTTCCTAATACTTTATGGACAGTCAAAATATAAAGATGGGTTTCGTACAGTCAGTGATGATTTCATTTTTTAAAATCATATTTTTATCAAGTTGAGAGGTCATCTCTTTGAAATGGATCATGCACAATGTTACAGCCACCTTGTGCCCAGTACATGTGTTAGTGGTGTGGATCACTCCACATCAATGTTTCTACAAATTATTAAATGATTTGTTGTAGGAATTGAAGGAATTTCAAAGAAATGAGAGACAAATATTTGGCAAAAATATACTTATTTTCCACCCAAGTCAAGATATTGCAAGAAATCTCAGTTACTAATCAACATTATTTAAAAAATAATAATTTTTAGTGAACAATTTCAGTGTGTTTTATATAAAAGTAACTATCCCTCTTGAATGATTGACTCAAAGACATAAAAACACAGTAGAAACCATGATATCTCAACTGAGAAGAAAAAAGTTTTGCATATGATTTTTAAGATAAATGGGATTTTAGTATCTGCCCCTATATTCATGCAAAAGTATCTCTCAGTGAAATTTTGTCCATTTCCTTTGTATTTTCCCATAAAGTCATGTTTCATAAATGAGAAAAATCTGTGGGTCAGTAGTAGAAGCTAAGGGGCTTGCCAGGATGCTCAAAATCCTTCTCATTTCTAACTTAAGATTCTTTCAGTTGCTTCTCTATGACTATTTCACACACTGTGATTTGTACAATTTAATATGCATACAAATGCATATTAGACAATCTTACCAATATTCTGAGAAACAGGAACAACTAAATTTCAAAATTTAGAATCACATTAAATAGAATATAGAATCACATTAAACAGTGAGAAAAATGAACCTATCCTTGTTCAATCAAAGAAATGCTAAGCCAAAAACACATGTTTAGTAACTTTTAACCCCCCCTTTTTAGAGACTCAAAAGAAAATGTTAATTAAATTTGCCATTTCAAAATATGTGATTCACTTATGTGTTTCATTTTAATCTCTGTAACACTAAAAAGAGCTGAGGTTGTGTTTTGTGAAGACTTGAGAATCCTGGAATTTGAGCTTGAATATATAAAAGCATTTTGATATGAAACATAAGAACGCAATTGTGTCTGCTTTAAAATATTCTAGAAGAGGTGTAAGAAGTGAGTTTTGTCTTAGAATCATAGCTTTTAGTAGTGTTTTACTCTTTTGAGTTTTTGCCAGTTTCAAGAATCCCACAATGCTTTTGAAATAATGGGCTCTATGATAACCTCATATAACAAATTGTGAAGTATGTAAATAATATCCATTCTATTCTTATTAGTATAACTGTTCACACAGCGAGACAATCCTATGTGACATCTATCTTGAATTTTCTCTTTGAAGTGAAAGTTCATAATACTTTCTGAAAGTGTTTTATTAAAAAGCTGCTAAAGAAAATTAAAAGCTGGTAACCATAACTACATGTATGTGTATACAATGTTTAAGAGTATGAGCTCAACAAAGCTCAATAAATCTAATTACTGAAAAAATATTTTGGTTATCTGCTACTGAAAACTTGATAGTGATCAAAAATACTCAAAGCTAAAATTTGAAAACAAATTGTAAACAATTAAGGATTTAGTAGACATTAGTGATTTTATTTACATTTCACAATTCTTTTTGTGAAATATTCACTTTTGAATAAGAGTCATTACTGGGTAAAGACACAGGTTACAGAAAACGTGCTGTTGTCTTCATACTGTAGAATACCTATGTATGTCATGCATACAGTCCTGCATCTTCCTCTACTGCTTCTCATCTTTTGTTTTGGGGATAGGATGTCTTCACCAAACCTGGAGTTCACCAACTTGACTGACCTGGAAACCTGTCTATCTGTTCCCTTATAGACACACACTGTCATCCCCAGTTTTTACATGGGTACTGGGGATTGACATTTTGGTCCTATGTGTACCAGGTTCTTTTTTTTTTTTTTTTTTTTTTTTTTGGTTTTTCGAGACAGGGTTTCTCTGTGTAGCTTTGCGCCTTTCCTGGAGCTCACTAGGTAGCCCAGGCTGGCCTGGAACTCACAGAGATCCGCCTGCCTCTGCCTCCCGAATGCTGGGATTAAAGGCGTGCGCCACCAACGCCCGGCGCACCAGGTTCTTTACCCCCTCTCCCCCCAAGTCATCTCCCCAGCTCAGCTTTACACTGTGACTCTTCCCATGTCTATGCGGTAGCTAGAAACAGTAAAAATTAAATAGCATTCCAAGGGAAAGATAAAGAAAAGTAAATTCTCATGAACCTAAGGACATGGAAATACGAGGGTGGGGTGGGGTGGAGAAACAAAAATAAGAAACTGAGAAACTGATGAGAAAAAAAATCCCACAAGTTTATTTTCACCTTATTTCTCTGCTGCCTTTGTTTGATGCCAGGAAGACTTCAGCTAGCTGAAAGAGAAAGACACTAGGCCAGTGATAGATTTTTATCTCCAGGTGAAAGTTCCTGGGCATTCTATCTGTCCTTACAAACGATTGTAGAGAATTATAGAATTCTGTCCTATAGCAGTAACACCAGGTTTTGAGATTGGAACCAGAAGTCAGATAGCAGTAAATATGCTAATATTTCTATACATCCAAAAAGAGGAATGGCTCCGTGGATGGCTCCATGGTTAAAGTGCTGGCTGCACACACATAAGATCTTAGTTTAGATCCCAAATACCCACATAAAAAGCCAGGTGTGGTCCCTGCTAGTGATGCCTGTTGTTACAGTTCTGCAGGGTTGAGGTAGACATAAGGAGATCCCAGGGCTTGTTGGCCAGCAAGTCTAGCTGAAACAGCAAATACTATATTCAGTAAATCTCCTGTCTCAAATCAACAGGTAGATATCAATAGTAGAAGGTACTCAAAGTCAATCTCTGGCTTCCATACTTACATGTGTAGACTGCCTGTGAACACACAATAACATAACACACACACACACACACACACACACACACACACACACACACACACACCAGTGAGAAATAAAGGAAGAATAATGACTAATGACTTTGGTTCAATTTTAAGAACCCATGTGAAATGCCAGGAGAAAGATGGATTCCTAGGCTCTTTGGCTGGCCAGTGTACCTCATTTGTGAGCTCCCTATCTCAAACGTGGTGGGAAGCATTCCTGAGGATGATAGCTGAGATTGTCCTCCAGCCTGCACATGCATGCATACACCTTCATACACTGGATCAGGGGTGTGCACATAAATGTACGAATGTTTATAAAAATAGAGAATAAACATTGATGGTTAGTAGAGTGAGATGTAAACAAATAAAGGTAAGAATGAGTGTGCACGTTCATAGGATTGTATATATAATGATTCTGGCAGGCTGGAAAGTGTTGGGGATGTTGACTGCACGCATATAAATAGAAATTTGCATGCATTACATGAGTGATTGGGGCTAAACCAATAGATTACCTCCAGATACCAATGACAATAAATTAATATATTAATATTGGATCCAGTGCTTATTAACAGTCATGTAAGCAAAATCATTTCATACTTAATACCTCTAAAGAATAATGGTCCATAAAAGAAGATGAACCTAGAAAACTCAATAATTTACCCAAGGTCATTTTGACAATAATGTTGAAAGATGCCCTTTGCAAAGTGAATGCAAAGGTATCTGAGCCCTGAAACTGCTGTATCATACAGTCATAGAAAAACAAACACTTGCCAAGAGTTAAGTCTATGACTAGCAGTCACTGTATGGCCTGTTTATTGACTGGTCAAGTTGTTCTTCCTTCCCAGTTATTCTGATCTTGTTGGAAGCAGTTGTGAGGTCTGGAAATCATTAGTCGGATTCTACATCGACATAAGGGAGGAGATGATTATCTGTGGCTCTGAGTCTCCCAAGCGTCTCCCACATTGTGTGAAATGCTACCTGACATAAATTAACCTGCTACCACTGCTGAAATATAAATATACTTTGATAGTTAGTCTCTTGATTTCATTTAAGTACACCATACCTGGAACACAAGTAGGCCTTCTACAGATATAGAAGAAATGTTTAGTAAATGAATGAACAAAATGTTAAATGTAATTACCTTGTCTTTTCAATACTTACACATGAATGGCTAACTTACAGAAATGGGATTTCTTAAAAGTTTTAGAGAGAGGGAAGATGTAGGGAAGTTAAGGAAGGATGTTCTAAATGGAATATTAAAGGTGGGCTCTCAGAGTGGTCTAGAGGAATGTATAGACATACCATGGAAGAGGTTCAAGGGCTTCAGAAGACCAAAGGAATTGAAGAAGACCAATGATCAATTCCTTCTTCCTCCTCCCTCTTACCTCCTTCCTTCCTTTCTCCTTCCCTCCCTCCTTCCTTTCCCTTCCTTCCTCCCTTCATTTTTTTCCTTCCCAAATATGTCTTAGACTTGGGTGAGATCTCTGGCAGTCTCATAGATTCTAGGGAGCCCCTGATCATTTAGTCCTAAGAGCAAGTTTATCTAACAGAGATGCCAGCAAATAGAGCAGACTGCTGCACAGACTTGACTCTTCTTGTTATCCACATTGCCATACTTTTTTGCTTGAGTAAAAAACATCCTGTCCTCTGTCTGAAGGCTCTTCCATGCAGTTTCTGGGGTTCAGTGTGTTTTCCTGTAGTTTAACTCATATACTCAGTATGAAGATGTTATAACCACACCATCAACAGCTAAGAATGCCATGTGCTCACTATGTGACAGGCATTCTGCTACATACCTCACACATTATCTTCTTAGAAACCAAGAGGAGAGTGCTTATTGTCACCTCCTTCTTTAAAGTGAGGAGCTGTGGTTGAATTAACTGCATCAGTGTCACATGACCAGTAAATAGCAAGGTCCACACTAGAATCCAAGTTATCTAACTCCAGAAGTACACTCCCATGTAGCTGGAGTTTTCTCTCCGGGTCCCACCAAGCCCCGGCAGTCAGACAGCCCACTTATAAAATAAACACACAGACGCTTATATTATTTAAACTGTTTGGCCTAAATGTCTCAGGCTTCTAGCTAGCTGTTCTTATATCTTAAATTAACCCATTTCTATTAGTTTATAAGTTGCCACGTGGCTCATGGCTTACCGGTATGTTACATCTCGCTTGTCATGGCGGTGGCTGGTAGCGTCTACCTGACTCAGCCTTCTACTTCCCAGAATTCTCCTCTCTCCTTCTCCCGCCTATACTTCCTGCCTGGCTACAGGGTAATCAGCATTTTATTTATACAGAGCGATATCCACAGCACTTCCCCTTTTCTTTTTTTTTAAAAAGGAAGGTTTTAACTTTCACATAGTAAAATTACAGATAACAAAACAATTATCAAGCCAGAATTACAGTTACAATATCTAGTCTATTTATAATATCTAGTCTATTTGTATTTGGCAAAATTAAAGAAGATATCCTATCCATCTTACATTTGCAAGTCTAAGGTTTCATATCTAACTTATCTTTTATCATAACTAAAGAAAATTATAACTATCTAGTCTTCAACTACATCAAAGACCTCAGAAGGATATAATATTACCTGAGAAATGGGAGGATGCAAGCAACTTTCAGGAGTCTTGGAAGAGTAGACAGAGACAGCTGGCAGTCTGGACAGTCACCTAATGTTCCTTTGTAACATTGGGGCATCTGTCTTCAGCCCACAGGTCTAGAGTCTCTCAGTTACTTCTCTCTGTGTCCTGTAGAATGTCTGGCAGTTTCCTCTGTGAAGCAGGAACCTGAAGGATCATTTTGCCAAGCAAAGTTTAGTGGTCACTTTCCTATGTGTCCTGTGTATCCAGTTGATACATTTCTTCAAGCAGTCCAGGCAAGAACAGTTTCTTGCCCAAATGGCTATTTTTGTCAAGAAGAAGATAAACTCCATATAGAGTGTCTTCAATGCCCATCCTCCTCTTTGAAGTAAATTAGTGGGGCCAGGAGCAGAATTGTTTCACTGTCCAGAAAGTCTAAATTTTTAAAACATTTTAAATGCCATATTTTGTAGGTCTTTGAAGTATTTGAAGATTACCTATCTATCTGAAATATATCTATGTATACCTAGAAAACTTAACTAACATGCTACAAGTTTGACTATCATAGAAGACTAATTCTTAACCTGTATTTCTTAATTATCCATTACAACCTAAATGAGTTACATAAACAATACCTCAAAGAAGAGTAGAAATATATAAACAGTATAAAATTTAACTCTAAATTTGTATCAATAAACTAAAATATATAGCAATATAAAACATTTTTAAACAAGTTGTTCTTTAAAAGTATGTTCAATAATCTACTCCTTTATCTTACCATTATCTATACTGTCCCCTTTTGTTCTTTAGAAAGAGATTGTATTTATAATCAACCTGTTTTAAATAGAAATATTGGTTTTTCTCTGTCCCATATCAGACTCCCACCAACTGTGCCAAGTGGGCTGCCCATGTATTTATTCAGTATTCAGTATTTAACAAACTGACTTATGAAACCCATCAAACCCTTAGTATTTCTCAGAAAAATGCTAAGACCAGGAAAGCACCCAGAATGAATGGGACAGTCACTTTAACAACACAAAACAAACACTTGTTTTTGCAGATGCTTATCTGGACATCTTTGCCACAAAATACTCAACCGACAAGAGTTAGAGCAAAAAACAAAATGTGGACTTGGAGGACACAAATCTCAGCAACAAGGCAAAGAGTCTTCCTCTCATATTGCCTCGGCATTTCCTTCAGCTGGGCGCACTTCTTATTTCTTCTGATTGAAATTGTTTACTCTATAAGACACCTTTAAAGTCTTCTCTTGAGCAGGTCTTTGAAAGTCTCACCACAGAGATTAAGTCTCACCTCCATGGATGCCTCGCTACAGTTTATCTTAATCTGGTTAGTGGTATGATTGCTTCTAGATTTGTTTTATTCTCTGCCCCAAGCATCATTCTGTCCTTTTCACATTGCCCTTCTTGCTATAATGTCCTCAATTCCCTGGTTGGTCCTGAGCCCCAACTATTTACTGTTTGATAATACATTTCACTCACTCCTGGTCCTTTTTTTTTTCCTCTTTAAGTTCTTCTTTGAGAAATAACTACCCTAGCCTTCAGAAATCATTACCCCGAAGGTTCCCTACATGTCTTGATCATACCACTTCCTTCCTCATTATCACAGTCAAACTCTGTGTCAAGATGAGTTGCTGAATCTCCTGTATCCCCAGCCACAGCAGCAGCTCAGGTAAGGTAGCAACAGTGCCTGCCATGTTCCTGTGGAGTAGCATGATTGATGGAGGCTCAGTGAACCAAATGGCTTGTTGAATTTGACTGCTCGTCAAGGAAGAAGGCTAGGATTGAGCGGTGGGAGAACCTGGGGATGGTGACAGGGTGGAAACAGGTCCTATCAGATAAAGAGTTCTGTCAGGCTGAGGAATTCCACTGCACTGATATCTTATCTGAGTCACCTCCATTTGTGACTATTTTAACCCCGACATTTAAGGAGGCTAGCCAGGACAGTGACAAACAGGGTATTGCCCAGATATCTTTTAGTACCTGTCAGCATTCCCAGATTGAATTTCCCATCCTAGAGTCCCCACTCTTGCTGGGAAATGCCTGCATGACATCTTCCAGTCACTGCAAACCTAGCCCACCCTGGTGTAATCCTCAAACAACTGGTTTCAATTCTCCTGCAGAATGAGGTCATATCTTTAAGCCTCAAAGCTTATAATCCAGCAGTTACATAAAAATGTCCTCATTCTCTGCGGCCCAATTTTATTATCTTTACAACACAAAGGGTACTTGTCATTTTGCCTATTCAGTTTCTTCTACATTATCACCTCCTTAGGGAACAGCCCATTCCTTGACTAAATTCAAATATAGGTCATGTTAGAATTTGAATTTTGAACAAACTGTCTCTCTCATGCACATCCAAACCCTTTGGAACCTAGCATCAGTAATGCTACCTCGAGGACAGCCTGTGACTTTTGGCAAGTTACTTACTTTATCTCTTTCTGCCTCAGTTTCCTTATCTACAAGCCTGGTGATAAGGGTAGTGCCTACCTTATTGCCTTGCCATGCAGATTAAAGATGTCAGTGTGGGAAGAACACTTAGAACAAGGCCAGGCACAGAGAGGGCTAACACAGGGCTGTGTGTGTGTGTGTCCCAGTACAGCTGTTAAGAGCCTTGAAGTTGCTCTGTTTCTGCCCAGTACGAAGCCAGGCTGGGTGACTTTTTCCCTTCAGGTGTCTAGCTTACTCCAATTTCCTTCCAAAGGGAAAAGAAATCATCTGAAGTCGGTTGAGTCAGCCAGAAGACCTAATGGTTTGCTCCTTTCACACACTGCAGGCCTTTTCTCCCCAAAGTGTTTATTGGACCCTAAGGAGCAATAACCTTATACCGTTAATGTTGCCATCATCTAGAACACCAATAGTGGTGCCTTGTGTGCAGAAATATGGGTTTCAGTGACTATAAGATCAACTACAGGAGGAATAACATCACTGGCGTCTCTCTTTAGGGCTTTACTGCAGTTTTTCCTTTACTGTATAAATCAGATCTAAAAGACTCACGATGTCCTTTAGTCCCAGCAGTAGCCACCACCAACCATTCACCTTCCTAGGGAGGAGGCCGGTGCAGGAGGAAGGAAACTTTGGCGAAGATGTTCAGCCTGTGCTCTTACAATGGACCGCCTTACAATGGATCACCAGTGGAACTCCTGTAAATAGCCCAGTCCCGGTCTATTCAGCTACAGAGTGGAGACGATGAAGCACTTCTCATGGGGAATTAGAACAGGGCAGACTGTCTGGTCATAGCAGACACTCCACTCAGCAGCAGAACAAATTACGTGGTCACAGTGGACACTCCACTCAGTTACTGGTTTTATACTTAAAAGCTTTCTTTGAAAGTGTTAGTTCCTCAACAGAAGGAAAAGGAAATTAAAGTTTTAATGAAAAATAAGTCATTTATAGGAATATGTAATTTGACCTTCAAGACACGTGAAAATGAATACTACTAGTTAAAGAGAAACTGCCAGGAAAGGAGAAAGGAAACATAAAATCTCTTGGTTTTAGCTTTTTGCATGATAGTATTTTATTATCAACATACAATCAAATGCATTTTCATTTCTCCGCCATCATTATTGATTCAGTACTCCACAGATTTTATTTGCATATTATTTCATATTCTATTCAGTGAGATGTCTAGGAATGTCTGCAGGAAAACTGTTTGTTGAGAACAGCTCCTTTTTCATTGGCTTTAGAAACATATTTTGATAATGGGGCAATTTTTAAAATACACTTTCTTTTGTCTTTTTGGTTTGTTCAAATAGCGTCTCAACTTGGTTATATTATTGCTAGACGATAGTGTGCAATAAACACATGAGGAAACTGGAAAACTAATGAATCAAAACAATGATTTACTGTGTACTTTCTAGTGTGTTTTCTTTTTGTAGATTTTAAAATTTTTGCACAATCGGAATTATACAGTATTCTACTTTAAATTTTTATTAGTGTATTGCTTTTTAATAGTATAAAGTAAGGCTGTCATGATGACAGCCTCTATTTCAAGTACATCATGTACTTTGTAAATTTCAATTAATAATTTGTGAACATTTTTAAGTCTCTTTTTCTATCAGCAGCTTTTTCAGCTGTATATTTTACTGTTGGATGGGCATTGAAGCTGTTTATGATTCTAAAGTTTTGGGTCTTCATCTTAAATCCTTTTGTATGCGTGCTTGTGCTTGGTTTCAATATAAATCTCATTTTTAAATTTTAATGCAATTTAAAAACTGGCAATAAAAATCATGGCTAACACTTTGTTGGTACACAGAAGTTACTCATCTCTAGACCTACAAGTAGTTCTTAGATAATTACATTCTATTTATACAATGGAAAAGCTTGAAGATGAAAAGAATTTTAGAGTAATAGAAACAGACACACTTCTGATGATTATGTCCACACCCGGTTATAATTCACAAGTGATCACAGCACAAAGATTTGCTGTGTACTTTTCATAGCACCTAATTTTTCTCACTTTATCTTGAGGTTACATTTTTACCAGAATTCAACTTATTTTTAAAGACTATTTGCAATGACTTAGTGCTACCTAAAAGTTCCAAGTTCACCTTATTGCTTATGCTACACATTCAGGTGCTGTCAATAATGACTGTGCTCGCATGCAGATGTATGACACAGAGTAGAAAGGATGCTCAACCCACACACTGATGACCTAGAGAGGATGGAAATACCCCTTTAGGAGACAATTTAATTACCTAGCAGCTGGGCGAGATGGAGAGAGGTGGGTAAGGGGCCAAAAATGTTCCCGGAAAAGTACAGCAGGAACAGAGGCCTAGAGGTAGATGAGAATATTGACTCTTTGAGACCTACAAGTATCTTCTGGTGTGAAGACTGAAAAGACACTTACCAAGACTAGGGACTTCAATGGAGGAGAGCTCTAATGGATTCCATACTTCTCTCCAAGTTAGCTCTCCAAATGGCTGAGTGCCAAGATATATTATTCAGAAAAATTAAGCATTCAAGAATACACACATAAAAGTTCTGTCCTTTATGAAATTACAACTTAGAGTAGAAGATGGATATTAATTATAGGTTAATGATAGAAATAAACATTATATCACATATGGAGTCTTTTTGCGTGTGTTGAAAGGGGAACATGAATGCATTGGGGGCTCAGAAGAGCTTTTTTAGGTAGATGAGTAAGAATGTTAAAAGACCAATGGAGAAGAGCCCAAGTCACAGAGAAGGGAATAGGTCAGAATAACACCACGGAACACACCAGCATCCTAAACTCAACAGACAGCGGAAGAATTCTAAACATAATAATATGATCTGGTTCATATTTTGTAAGATATTGATATGAGGAGTGAAAGATTCCATGGCAACCTTGAAGAATACTGTTTTGAATTTGAGGGGCAGAGTTGAAGAATTGCTGGGAAGGTAATACCTACAGGGCCTAATGGATTATGTATAGAGGTGTGGGAGAAGTAGATGAGTGGAGATTTTTATTATTTTACTTCTATTTGGTCCTTTTATCATAAGATCTTTAATACATACTCTTGCTTCTTTGTTATTTGGAATATATGTGTCTCCAAATCATATATATATATATGTATATATATATGAGTAATATCATTGAAACAGGTCCAATTTTGTTCTTTCAAAAAGGAAAGACATATTTATTTTTATCAAAATAATTAAAATACCATCTTCCAATGATGCTTTCTGTGAAATAATGTTTTACTCCCTCATCCTCATGTTTGAGACATAATCTTACATAGCTAGGCTGGCCTTGACCTCACTGCATATCTAGCGCTGTTCTTAACTCCTAATTCCTCTGCCTTCACTTTAGTACCAGAGGCATGTTCCGTCATGTGGAGATGGCTTTTAAATGTTTATTGTTATACATTTTATTGCTGGGAAATGTGACTCATATTTTCCCATTAATTTTTACTCATCTCCACATGAAATATAATTATAGTCTATTAGTGAGTAGCTGCCTCAGTTTTATGAATTTGAACATGAGATAGTAAATCCATAATATATTCTGGAAATAATTACCAGCATTTTCTGAGTTAAAGAAAGATGCTCCTAACTCATTAGAATATGTCAGTCTGACTAATTTACCTAATACTCATCATTAGAAAATAGTAGTAGCAGGGTGAGAAACACCTTTAGCATCTTTTAAAGAAAAAAAATCTATCATCTTTTAAAGGAGGAAAACTAGCCAGTTTGTGTAGTGGGTAGCCATTCCAGCCTTGATCTGGAAGTTCCAACCCCCATTGAGGCTTTGGTAACTGTCATGCCTACAAGGCGGGGCCAAGAGAGGACCCTGAAGACCCGAGATCCCGATGCGCTGGTGCTCTTGGTTCCTCGACCCTGGACACTGGAGGTAGACCGAGCAGAGTTCTCCAGAGAACACTGCTGGACTACGTCACGACTTTCCCAGACTCTGTAAACTATCCATTCACTTGTAAGTTACCTCACAAAATAAACCTCCCTTTTAACTATGTGGAGTGGCCTTAATAATTTCACCAATAAGTTTGGTTGAAGTTTGGGATTTCAAGAATTGATAAATTGAACACAATTATTTGAAGGTCAAGGTAGTTCCAAGGATAGGACTCTTCAGCATTTAATATTTTGTAACTTTCAGGTAATAAATCCATGAATAAATCATCTGAATTTCCATTGGAATACTCAAATTACAATATTTACAAAGGATTCCTTAAAACGGGATGTTCAACAGAAAAAAATAGTTTTATGGTTATGATTCAGATCTTACATCATTTAGGATTTGTAACAAAAATTTCCATATATTAATTGTAGGCAATTTATAGATAAAATTTGTTTCTGTGTTGAACTCTGGTCAGCCAGTTTACAATGGAAAGAATTTTTAAAATGAAAATATTGTTTAATTATAAAATGCTCTTGACAGAATTTGACTTTGATGGCTCTAGAATAGGAACACTAGCACTTTGCTTTGCATCTGCATACTGGATGATTCCAACTGAGAAGGCAGAAGGTCATGGGTGCATTAGAAGGTTTTCCTCCCAACAGCAATGCCTGCGGATTGTTCTTCCCACTTGAGGGAAACCTTACTGGATTAGAGTCAAATAAAGAAAAATAAAGTATAATCTTAAAATTTAATCTTACATTTTTTTTTAGCTCACAACTGCTGTTAGTTTTCCTCAAAAGAAAGTTACTATTTGTTATGGCAACAGAATTTTATTTTTTTACTAAATTTTGTGTCAATAATACAGAGTAAATCTCTCTCTCTCTTTGTCTCCCTGTCTCTCTCTTAGCCCTCAATATAGTCATATCTACACTTTCAAAGTTTTGTGTTAATTATGTATTTATATGTGTAAATATTTAAACAGTAAACACAGATATCAAACATGAAATTGTGGTCATTCATTTTTAATTTTTTTTTTTTGGTTTTTTGAGACAGGGTTTCTCTGTGTAGCTTTGTGCCTTTCCTGGAACTCACTCTGTAGCCCAGGCTGGCCTCGAACTCACAGAGATCCTCCTGCCTCTGCCTCTGCCTCCTGAGTGCTGGGATTAAAGGCATGCACCACCACTGCCCGGCTCATTTTTAAAATGCTATAAACACTTGGACTTAAGTTTTGTGCACGGTGATAGATATGGATCTATTTGCAGCCTTCTGCACGTTGATATCCAGTTATGCCAGCACCATTTGTTGAAGATGCTTTCTTTTTTCCATTGTACGCTTTTGGCTTCTTTGTCAAAAATTATATGTTCATAGGTGTGTGGATTAATGTCAGGGTCTTCAATTGGATTCCATTGGTCCACAAGTTGGTTTTTATGCCAGTACCAAGCTGTTTTTATTACTGTAGCTCTATAGTAGAGCTTGAAGTCAGGGATCGTGATGCCTCCAGAGGTTGTTTTATTGTACAGGATTCTTTTGGCTATCCTGGGTTTTTTGTTTTTCCATATGAAGTTGAGTATTATTCTTTCCAGGTCTGTGAAGAATTGTGTTGGTATTTTGATGGGGATTGCATTGAATCTGTAGATTGCTTTTGGTAAGATTGCCATTTTTACTATGTTAGTCCTGCCTATCCATGAGCATGGGAGATCTTTCCATTTTCTGACATCTTCTTCAATTTCTTTTTTCAGAGACTTGAAGTTCTTGTCATATAGGTCCTTCACTTGCTTGGTTAGTGTTACCCCAAGGTATTTTATGTCATTTGTGGCTATTGTAAAGGGTGATGTATCTCTGATTTCCTTCTCAGCCTGTTTGTCAGTTGTATATAGGAGGGCTACTGATTTTTTTGAGTTGATCTTGTATCCTGCTATGTTGCTGAAGGTGTTTATAAGCTGTATCAGTTCCTTGGTTGAATCTTTGGGGTCACTCAAGTATACCATTGTAGTCATACTATTGATTAAAATAGAATTTTAGTTGAAGCATACCAAAGTACATACAATTCAAGGAGTCATTACTTGAACCTAGCTTTAGTTTACCTCTTCCCTAGTACTAAATTTTTAAGAAAATTCATAACTGAATTATTCTGAGAGCTGTAGCTGCTCTTAGGTATACAACAATTCCTTCCTGCTCTACTATAACAGTTAAGATGCATGCCCCTTCTGACGTCACCTCCAACTGTGTCACAGTTTTGTTCAGACACATGAGTGTTTCTGTCATATACTGATTTGCGGATAGAACTGCCTTCATTGGGAGTTAAACTGGCTTCCAGGCTATTTCTATTTCACTCTTCATAGCCACACACCTTGCCAAACATCCAACATCATAGCCACACATCCAAAACCCAAATTTAGTTAAACCACTTGACTTAAATGCTTCTGTGTTTGAATTTTTGCTTATTTATTTTTTACTGTGATTTATTCTTGTTTAATATATTTTTCTCAATTGCCCACACTTCTACCATTTGAAATCTTACCTATTTACCAAGGCTCACACCAGAAACCTCCTTGACATTTTTAACTAAATGTTGTATCATTTACCTTTGACTAAAAGCACATTTAATATCCCTTTAATATGCAGTTGTTGAACACAATGGTTCAGATACTTGCCTTATCCCATGTCCATATTTGCCTTTGTCCACTGCATCACCAGATAGCATTAAGATCAAAAGAACATCCTAAAGTATGTATTTGTATGTATCCACCTGTCAGTTTAAACAAACTGACAAGTAATGTTATCATTTAGTTTCAAAATGTATAATATTATCAGCATATCATCATGCAGAAGTTTTCTCAAAAGATAAAGCATTAGATTAGGAATAAAAGCCCATTAAGGGAAAACTTCTGTTCCAGAAAATAGGATTTCTGGAATTTGCATTCCAGTTGGGTCACGTCAATCATCTGACCAAGGGACCATCCCTCGGAAGGTTGTTTTCATTAAGTCACACTAAATAGACAGAATAACTATTCTTTTAATGAGATACTGTACTTTTCATTCACAGACTTCTTGATTCCTGGAGCAGTCTCTACAAGCCACCATGAGATTCCACTGGGTCTGTCTTCCTGAGACCTGAGTAAGAAATGTCTGATTTTTCTTTTTCCCTTTTTTCTGTCTCTTTCCCCTGGATGCTGACCAGAACCTAAGGATGCATTTTCTGATACTTTGGATTTCCTTACTCTTTCTCTAAATTTCCCGTTCCCTCAAGAGGCTGCTTGTCTGCCATGTGCCTGACCTCCATGCCAGCTTAACCATCTTCTCTCCTGGGTAGATTTACAGCTGACCTTCTGGGGGGGGGGTTCTCTTTTTAACTGTAATAAAATTATCCCTGAGCTTCTGTTCAAGTTCATTCTTAAATTCTTTTATTAGCAAGACTAAGAACCCCGAGAGGGGACCCTGATTTCCTGGCAGCAAAAAGAGAGAGATGCCTATTTTGCGTCCTTTTGTAAAAATGAAATCTTAACAACTGATATTAATTATTTGTTCTAGATGTCACACTTTTATGTTAATTCTTAAAAACGCTCATTATGAAACATTATTGTATTGTGGAAGAATAGATTGCAGCTGTCCTTATCCCAGAGTATAATTTTTCCAGTAGTACACACACACACACACACACACACACACACACACACACACACACACACACACACACATCTGAAATTAGGAAGCCAGTGTTAACAATAAAATACCATACACAATAAATTTTTATAATTAATTTAGTGGTGGCCATGTGATTAGCAACTATGACTCAAGTGACTTACTGATTGTGTGTGTGTTGCAGAAATTACTTTAAAAAACAAAATACCACAGATAATTAGGAAGTACTGTGGTGAGATGAATATGTAGACATTCACAAAATACCCAAAATTCTCTTTGCCATATACTTCTTTAATGCCAAAAATAATAGATGTATGTGTAGTGGGTAGCCATTCCAGCTTTGATCTGGAAGTTCTAACCCCAATTGAGGCTTTGGTAACTGTTAACTGTCACGCCTACAAGGCGGGGCCAAGAGAGGACCCTGAAGACCCGAGATCCGGATGCGCCGCCGCCTCTCTTGGTTCCTGGACCCTGGACACTGGAGGTAGACCAAGCAGAGTTCTCCAGAGAACACCGCTGGACTGTGACACACCTTCCCCAGAACCTGGAACCTACCTATCCCTTCATTTGTAAGTTATGCCACTAAATAAACCTCCCTTTTAACTATGTGGAGTGGCCTTAATAATTTCACCAATATGCATGTAGGATGGTATGATTTCTTGCAGATAGGAATGCATTTTAATTGTCTTTCTAGATAAAGAATACCAAAATTGGAACTTTGTTCATTCATGTATTCCTTCTTTTGCCTCATTTGTCTGGTTAGTAACTTGTTTATTCTTTCAGTAGTTAATATTGGGCTCTGGTAAGGTGTTCCACCCCATGTCAGTTAGGAAATGGCAAACAAAGATGGATCACACATATCTAGACACTTTAGGTTTACAGAAATGCAACCCAAGAGTCTAATCTGCTTTACCGTGATGCAAGGTGGACCTAAAGCCATATTCTATAACTTTACTAGTATATAATTAAGTAGTTCTATAAGGTCAGATTTCCATAAATAAAGAAACACATAAAGAAATATTTGCTAAAGTCATGGTTCTATATTTGGGTAGGTATGTGTGAATCAACATTTAGTTATTTACTTACCAGGGTCTACCAATGTTTTAAGTGGTTTGAATGTACCTTTCACGCAGGGAGGTTTTGACAATAAGCAGTCTTCAAACTTCTCCACCACTGTAGTAAAAGTGTTTATCCCACTTTATATTAATCCATCCTAAAGGCCCTGGTTAGATTTTCATGTGAGTTTCCCTGTTTCTGGTTGTCCTAAATAATACAGAACCTTTTTTTTTTTACTTTCTCTAAGGATGCTGGATTGTGGCCACACTAGCAAGGGGCTACCAGGTTCTTCCGCTTGCTCTCCCTTAGTGTTTTACCTGACAGCTGTGAAATTTGTGATTCCCAGACAACTTTCCATAAACAAATGGTGGAAAAACAACAGACATTGCTTTGTTTTCAATCCAGAAAACCCTGGTGTGTTCACCAGTGCTCACAGTAGAACCACAGACGTGTGCAAGCTTTGGTGAAATGCTTCAAGCTATGGTATTAACTTTCTGTGGTTTGCTCACATGGGTAGTGCTCAGGAAGAAATTGCAGCAAGGGAGCACTGGTAAAACAAGTATTCAGACACAGTGGGTAAAAACATTGGAGGAATATTCAAAAAGAAAAACCTCAGATATCAATTTTATTTAATTTTCATACCTAAATATGTAAAAGTTCAAACAGAAAATATCTATACGCTTCTTATGATGAGGATGATTAGCTCTTCTTATTAATACCTGCCTCATAAGCTTTGAGAGCATCCTTTCTAACATAGGAAAAGTGTAATCTCTGTGCTAGGAAAAACTACAAAGAGGCGATAAATTATTGCTGTAATGACATGCTAATTAAAATTTTGCTTGTAACTCATGTAAGTGTTTGAAGCCCAGCAAATTTGTCTTTTCATTTGTGAAGTGTGAAGGTAAATTGCCCAGTGACAGTGGGACATCGCTAACGAGTACAAATTGAATAACATGCTATCTTGCTCTATTAGCCCTGACTAGCATGTCTGAATTAGATATTCAGCACACTCCCCATTGTAGGCCTGATTGATAAATGCTAAGGAGAATTTGTCAAAACAACAGGGGCTACACCCAGTGGGACATCAATATGCTCCATTTAGTCACCCCCATAGCACTTCCTACATAGGATTGTCACATAAAATTAAGACTAGCCGCTAACCAGCCATCAAGCTTGTAGCAGACATCAGGCAGCCTGTGTTCTGTATGCATATTAGTCACATGCTTAACAATTTGGGCTGTCAGGACAGAAGCATGCAGTGACCTCCGGAGCAGAGGTTGAATTTTCCAACTACACCGAAACATCATGCTCAGCTGTTCAAGATTTTAGACCATTTCCTGCCAGATCTGTGCACAGATGCAGTGCCCTAAGCTATAATCTGTGGCAGCATCCAAATGACAAATGGCACCAGGAAGATTATTGCATTATATATTAAGTACCACAAGTCTGTAAATTATAAGTAAACTACTGTTCAGACTGTCTCCTCCAGCTTTCAAGATACCTTCCCACTCCATTCTTTTTTTAAAATAAACCTAATAAATATTGGGTGAACCAGAGATCAAAGCCCAGAGTTTGAATTAGCCATCTCCATTGCTAATTAGCTGCTTGAATATCAAACAGTTTTGGACCAGCTGTAATTTAATAAGCCATGATTGAGGTCCGCCTGATTTTATTTCCCCCATTGAAAATTCTTCTCAGGTGCAAGTCTGTATGATTTCTGGGATTCTTGGTGATAGTTTGTTTTGGGTATTTCCTTTGTCAACATAATTAGCCATAAACACAGAGTAAAAATCATAAAATATCATCACCATCTGGCAGATGCTTTATTTAGATCCGTCTCTTTCCATTGTATGTGGTTAAGAAATTTATAGGTGAGGCTATCTGCTCTTGAAATAAAGCTTCCCCAAGATATGATGATGTCATCAGTTTGAAATAAAATACATTCTATGCATTATCTTTTCATGTTATTAGCTTCTGCTATATACTAAGTAACTGAAGATCCTAATTTGATCTTACTACTAGGTATGAAAAGTAGCATTATTTTGAAAATAAATTGCTTAAGCTTCCTGGATATGATAAAAAGTGTTCTTAGAATATATTAAATAATTTTTAATTTGAAAATCATATATATCAATAAAACCTTGTAACTTCAAATTCTAAACACTAAGTTAACTCTTCTCCCTATGGTGTGGAACTCTTGCTTCTCTTCTGAGATTGAAAGTAGAATTATTCAAAACACAAAAGGTATATATTTTATGACACTTTTATAGAATTCAGTTTTAAAATATATACAGACTTGATAAAAAAAAA
>CABHPR010122301.1:0-15796 GCA_902168415.1 Peromyscus melanophrys | reverse complement strand
CGCCCGCTCGCCTGCCTGCTCCGCGGGCTGCACGCGCGGCGCCTGGAGCCGGCTCTGCGCGGTGGCTGCGGCCGTCCGCGACCCGACCGGGAGAGGCGGAGGGCGGCTGCGACTGCCGCTAGCGCTGGGAACGCTACTGCTAAATGCTGCCACTGCCGCTACTGCCACTGCTGTGGTGGTGGCGGCGGCGGCTGCTGCTGATGCTACTGGTTTTCCTTCCCGGGTTCTCCCCCCTGCCTCGGCCCCCCCCTCCCCCCCCCTCCTCCCCCCCCCCTCCCTCCTCCTCCTCCTCCTCCCCACCCCCCCCCCCGGCCTGCTTGGCTCAGAGCCTCTGCGGGCGCTGCCTGCTCCCCTCTGCTTCCAGAGCTGCCTCTGCCCATTCAAAAAGGTGCCCAGAGTGGGACTGCCTCGGCTGCCACCATCGCTATTGCCCCTGCCATTGTTTCCTCCAACACGGCTGTTCTTGTTGGACGCGTTCCCCTCCCTACCCTCCTTCCCCACCACAGCCCTCCCTTTTCTGCTCGTTCTCTCCTTACCCTCACTGCGGTCCCTTCCTCATGTGCCCCCCTCCCACCCTGTCCGTCTGTCCCTCCTTGCCGTCCCCTCAAACGTCCGGGAGCGCGCACTGCGCGGCCACCTGTCATAAAGGGCGCGCACCCCCCTTCCCCACCCCCACCCCGCCCCCCACTCACATTCTCGCAGCCCGCCCAGTCCACCGCGCCACTGGCTTGTTCTTCCCCTGGCAGACACGCAGCCGGACACCACTCTCCCACGCCTTTGAGGGCAGTTATGTTGTTCAGAGAGGGGCGCTCTGAAGTTTCAGGAAGAATATCTGAATGGCTCCATGCGTTAAGCATTTATCCATCCAACCTACCCTTAACTTCAGGGCCCAAGCCCCGGGAAGGTGGATTGTGCCGGGAGGGTTGGAACAAGGGAGAGAATTGGAGAGGGATGAGTTTTTTAGGAAATGAAAGAGAGAAAAAGGGAATCTGAATATGGCCGGGAAGGAAATGGGATCTGACTGCTGTCACTGGAAAATTCCTTAGGTGGTCATTTCCCTTCTGACGTTCTGGGAGCCCAACAGAAAACAGCACAGGATTGGAAAGCGACCCACCGGGAACACATAGTATTCATGAAGCCCTGGGTGTAAGGTTGGGGTCTGGGAGCCACAATCATCGCCACTAGAAACCAGGGTGAAAGATTAAATGTTGACGCTAGAACAGAGAGAATAAAGCTAGCTACTTTGTGTGTACTTGCTCCAGCAAGTCATTGCCACAACCCAGCTTCCCCAGTCATGCAGAGCTTAATTTCAGATTTCTCTGCTTCCACCGCTACGGCTTCATTTTCTAAGGTCAGACTTCGAGATCTGCAGTGTGTAACTTCTATAGCCCTTCACAGAGCCTCTAGCCTGTCACCCAACTCCTCCCAAGAAACAGCACAGACACAGATAGTGTGAATAGGGTGGGGGCGATATATTTCCTGGCAAAGTAAAAGACACAGAGGTCAGTGTCAAGTTAAAGGCACACGTCCAGGGCTCTTTTATTCTTGAGCCATAGAGTGTCTGTATGAGGTTGGGACAGGCTTTTACATCTCAGACTCACCTAGGAGATACACTTCTGGGTGTGTTTTCAGGGAGGCTTAGCTAAAGTCTACCACTCCACCTGCTTGGAATACTCTTATTCTTCCCCTTCTTTTATATTGCACAAACTCATCCACAAATAATGGCTCATTCCTCAAAGAATGCAAACTTAGTGAGTGCTTACCTATGTGCCAACCACTATATGGTGAGCAACCCACACGAATTCTTATGTTTAATCCTCATAACAAACACAATCTTATTACTGTTATTTACAAGCGAAAATATTGAGCCAGGGAAATATACACATGGACATGCTGAAGCTCTAAGCCTCAGTATCTCAGGCCGTGGCCATGTTTGCAATAGAGTGTTTAAAGAAGTGATTGTGTTAAAATAAGGCCATTAGTGTGGGCTGCAATCCAATCCTACTAGTGTACTTAACAAGAGGACATTTAGACACACACACAGATACCAGGAGCTCACACATTGGAAAAAAAGAGCACGTGAGACACCATTAGAAGAAGTCATCCTTGGGAGAAAGAAAACCTGCCAACAGCTTGCTCTCAAACTTTTAACCTCCAGAATTGTGAGAAAATAAATTTTTGTTGTTTAAGTTACTGTGTCTGTAGAATTTTGTTATGGCACCCCAGACAAGCTAATACAGTGGATAACCATGGGGTAACAGTAATGGGCTGGAATAAAGGGTCTATTAGATAATTTGGGCCTTGGTCAAGTAAATTGGAGGGAGGTCTAAGGAAAGTGGGGTTTGTTCCATGTTGAATGCCATCATAAAGGAAGGGAAATATATAATATGCCATTTTAATAAGTTATCTATACAGAGGTCAGACTAAAGTGGGGGGAATAAGGCTATGGGTGGCACAGTGACCTTTTTGTCTGTGCCTAGACAACACTATGAAGTGGCCTTGTTTTGTCTCTTTTTGTAGTGTTCTCAGAGGAACTTCATCTAATGTTGCTATTTTTTAAAGATTGTTTTGTCCAGCAGAAAACCATGGCTTGCCTATGAGTGCCAGGAGCAAGCTGGGCCTGGTGGCACAAGCCTGTGACCTCAACGCTCGGGAGACTGTGGGGAGGAAGATCAAAAGTTGAAGACCCAATTCAGCTACAGTATTAGTTCAGCAATGGCTCAGGAAAATTATTGAGGCCCTGTCTCAAAATTAAAAAAAAAAAAGAACCTAAAAGGAATGTTTGGGATATAGGTCAGTGGTGTGTGCCTCACATACACAGTACCTTAGGCTCAATCAATCCCCAGTACCAAAAAATAAAAATAAAAAAGATGTTAGGGGCTACTTTTGCTTCTTCCCAACTTGTGACATCTTACAGCATCCATTAGCTATGTGGCTTTAAGCAAGTTCTTTTTATCTCTCTGTGCCTCGATTTCTTCATCTGTGATTGAGGAAAAAAAGTAAATCTTAGGTTGTTATGGGAGTTGAATGATTGAATACAATCATAGGATACAGTTATCATATATTATCTACTATACATTTGTATTATAAATTTATATATAAATACATATTCTAAGGACTACATATTCTTTAGAAAAATGCTTGGCACATAGCCAGCCTATATTAAATGTGAGCTATTTTCTATGTCTATTTTCTCAAACAGATAATCATAGCATGAATTACATGATTACACTTCTATATCGATACTTTCTTCTGTGATAGGCTGTGAACTCTTTGAGAACAGGGAAACTATAAATGGCTCTATTAATAATAGCTAATGATGATGGTTAATTTTGATTGTCAACTTGACTGGATTTAGAATCACCTAGGACACGCATGTGTGGATATGTTTATAAGTGTATTCCAAATGAGTTTCACTGAGAAAGAGACCCACTCTAAATGTGGACAGCACTATACCATGGCCTGGAGTCTCAGGCAGAATAAAAACAGAAAAGGGGAGTAGGGCACCAACATTCATCTCTCTCTCTGCTCCCTAACTATAGACACAATGTGACCTCATAATCCTTTCCCTGTCTTCCACAGAGTGATGAAGAGTATCCCCTTAGAATTGAGCCAATCTTCTTTTGCTAAGGTTTTTTTTGTTTTGTTTTGTTTTTGTTTTGTTTGTTTTTGCTTTTTTGTTTTTTGGTAAGGTATTTGGTCACAGTGATGAGAAAAGCAGCTAATATGCTAATTTTTGCTTCATAGTTTCAATGATGTTGGAATTGATTTAAATAATACTCTGAGCAAACTTATGTGACCCAATCCCTATCTATAGAATAGCCTGGGTATCCTCCTATGGGCCGCTATAACACCTGTGTTTACCTTAATCTGCACACTTACATAGGATGTTAATACTGCCTATGTTTCTCCCTTTCTAAACTGTTCCTTTTTGGAGAGGAGAGCAAGCACTTTCATCTTTAATGCTCATGTCTAAATACAGTGCCCAGCACAACAGAAATATTAAATATAAAGATACTGTGTGAATTTTCACCATGTTCTTTGCTTTGCCTATGATGGAACTCACAGCAGGCCAGTCTTTGCACCATTCATCCCTCTCCCTGGTTTTTTTTTTGTTGTTGTTTTAAACTGAAGAGGTGATGTATCCAGTCCCGCCCGGGGTCCCGCAGCCACTCAGACCCAAGTAAACACACAGAGACTTCTATTACTTATAAACTGTATGGCCATGGCAGGCTTCTTGCTATCTAGTTCTTATATCTTAAATTAACCCATAATTCTTATCTATGTTTAGCCATGTGGCTTGGTACCTTTTCCCAGTTCTGCCTTTACATTTTGCTTCCTCTGTGTCTGTCTGGTGACTCCTGACTCAGCCTTCCTGTTTCCAGAATTCTCTTCTCAGCTTGTGCTGCCTATACTTCCTGCCTGGCTACTGGCCAGTCAGCATTTTATTTATCAGCCAATGGGAACAACACATTCACAGCATGCAGAGCACCATCACCCATCAGTAGAATCTCCTATAAAGTGATCTTTCCTATAAGGCACATTCAAAAATCAAACAGAATCACTGTGAGACTGCAAACCAAGATAGTTTCATTTCTGAGCAAATGGGCCCTGTTATTTAAGAACCATCAGTAATATATTGGGTTAGGTGGGATAAACAGAGTATGAGACTAGGCTGTAAGAGCTTGGATTTTGACCTTAATTCTGTCATAAACAAGCTGTGCCATGTTCAATTAATCAAACTTCTTTGGGCCTGTGTTCTTCTATGAAGGATATAGAGAGCACAATTTATTTATTCACTAAAAACTAGAGGTTGGTAACAAAATGTAGACTTCACTGTAATTTCTTTTTGGGGAAAATTATTTAACTCCTTTCTTACTTTCCTAATGCATATCTAGGTGATTCTGAGCCTCTGGAACTCTGAAACTAGTATTCCAAAGTAGTCAAAGCCTTTCAGAGTGCTAACCAAAATCCATGAGTACTATGGCTTTCTGCTGGCTTTATCACCTCCCCAACAGTCCCACACACCACCTGTTCTTAGTGAAGGGAGGTGCAGTGTCTGGAAATGTTTGAGGACACAAGAGGTGCTGCCATCATGGAGATAAATCCAGAAGCATCTTTCTATCATGCTGAGGACATAAACAGGATGTTATTCAGCCCAATTTAATATTATGCCAGAAAGATAGAAGGTTAATGGCATAAACATTATAACATATAATATTTAACATATAACATTATTTTGCTATCATATGTATATACAAGGAAGGGAACCATCGTATTATTTTTCGTACAATGTACTGCCATAGTATCCAGAGACTATATGGTAGTCATAATAATGAACTCTGGCTAGGGGTTTATTGGACCTTTCCCTGGTTAATTTCAAGGAACAAGACAAAGTAACTCAAAGGCATCCAGATTTGGGAGGTCAAAAAATTGAGATTAACATCAGATCTTCCAGTTTCTTAAGCTGAAACACCTAATATGTTGAGAGATTCTACTAAATACAGTGGAACCAACAAGCTGCCTCATTACCCCCTCCTTTCTCTTAAACAGCATTGGAAAAGTATTGTCCTCCTCACAATGGACAAAAGTTTCCTTTTTTCCCTTTCAGCATCCCCTGGACCAGCCAGGGTGTTCCTACTCCATGACTTATTCAGCTACTATTTGTCTGAGGCCTAGTATTAGGTCTCCAGAGTTGAAAGAAATAACTAAAAGCATTCTTTTTGCTTCAAAGAGGCCTATATTCTAGTGGGGGATATATAAACACAAGAAAGCTACAGAATGGGCTATAAAGAAAAAGGGCTAAGTGAGAAGTAAGAGTAAGTAAGGACTTCATGGGAACAAAGATGTTTCAAGATCCTTGAATATACAACAAATATGATAGCTCCAGAGAAGTAGAAGCATGGTACATACTGAGAAGAGCAGATGGAGCATGTGAAAAAGCATAGGCTTAGGAAGTGCTGAGGTAGGATGGTGAGCAACGTGTTTGGGAATCAGTGACATTTCTAGCATGGCTGAAACCAAGGTTTTGCTCCAGGGAACAAGCAAAACTTGGAGGGGATAAGTCAGACACACTTGGTGAGACTTTGCAACCCTAAAATACTTTACCCTTAAATTCTCTCTCTCTGCTTTATAAATGTATAAAAGAAAGGCCATGGCCATACACTAGATTGGCGGTTAAGCCAGTGAGTGGCCTTTAGGATTCAGATGATAGCAATGAAGAACTTTGTGACTTACAATGTGTTTTTCAGACATCACGCTATCTATTCAGGACCAGCTATTCAAAGGCCCTGCAGCAGAGACTCTAGCCCCCTCCCTCCTGCTTCCCTGAAGCAAGCAGCCATAATTATTAGGTTGAGCTCACTGTCCTAAGCTGCTAAATCTGAGTTGCCGGAGGGGGAGACAATGGCAGGGTCCACAAGTCAAGCCAGATAAGAAAAACAATGGTACTTATCAAGTGTCTGGAATGCCTAGCCCCATTTTCTTAGATGATTTGAAATCTTTGTTCGAAATCAGCCTGAGAAAGAACAGATCCTGGTACTTGAAACCCTTCCCTTGCAGGATGGAATTTTCAAACATACTGGAACAGTCTGAGTGACTCAAAGTTAGAAAAATGAGGTATGGAGAAAACGATTTCCATCTTCAGTGGCAAATGGCCACTGGGAGAATCCCCCAACGAAGCCAGCACAAGCAGTTCAGTATGCTGGGCCCTGTCTTACAGCTCTAGACACTGTCCAAGATGTTTGTGGCCTGGCAGCACTAAGAAATTTAGAAGCGGGGTAGGGGTGGGGTGAGGGGGACTATTAAGACCCAGGCCAGGACCATGGACAGAGATCAGCAGGCATTATTAGCCAGTTCCCAAGGTGAAGAGCAAGTGGAACCCTCCAGCCACCATACAGCCTTGTGCCTCGCTGGCATTGCAGTTCTGGGGAAGATGTAAAAACCAACACCTCAAAAAAAATACCTCAGCCTTCTTTACACCAACACCTCACATGAAGGAAAGGAGAATGAGCTGTGTTTTAGTAGTTTGGAATCAAATAACCCAGAGTTCTGCCCCTTACGAATATACTTTTAGGCATTTACTGAGTCTTCCCAAAGCTATGTAGTCCCTCCACCAGTAAAAAGGGACCAACAGAAATAATCTCTACATAACAGAGAACTTGTAAAGGAAGCTCGTGAGTTAAGGTGTACAAAACATCTCACAAGGAGCTGGGGTGATGGCTTAGTCAATAGAGAGCTTAGCATGAAAGGATGAGGACCTGATTTTGGATTCCACACACAAAAATTAGCATAGGGCAATGTACACCTGCAATCCCACTGTTTGGGAGGCAGAAACAGGAAGATTCCTGGAATTTTCTGGCAGTCCATTTTAGACAAATTGATGAGCTCTGTGTTTAGTGAGATACCTGTCTCAAAAAAATAAAGTGGTGATGGAACTGAAGAATTGGCTCAGTAGTTGAAAGATCATAATTCTCTAGTAGAAGGCCCAAGTTTAGTTCCAGCTCCAGGAAACCAATACCCTCTTCTGGATTCTGTGGGCATCTTCACACATGTGTACATACCCCCCCACACACTCCACAAATATACACAATTAAAACTAAAATTAATCTTAAAAAATTAAAATGGAGAGCGAAGAAAATACCTGATATTGACTTCTGATCTTCACATACACCCACACAAGCACATGTACATGCATGCTCACACACACACACATGCATGTGAACTCACTTATACCTATGTGCATATAATAAATATGTCTATTTATATAGTAATTCCTGAATCTCCTGAAATCTCCCTTCTTGCAAGAAGGCCTCCCCAACATTTTAGTGCAGAAGGTGTGAATTCATTTCTATCTACACTTAAAATTCTTAATCTGTTCTCCTTTTACTCTGTTAGTAGCTGTTGATGTTGATAATTGGGATAATAATGATGGTGTAGTCTGGGAATAATGACTGCCTGATACCATGGAAAAATGATACCAGGTAAAAAGACAGGAAATGATTACTTTACAAAAGAAACAGAATTTCTGCCTAGTTTTGAGGTCTGATGTTTCCTGAACTAGCCTCCCAGATTCATTCATACAAGCATTCAAGCCAAAGTCCCAAGAATATTACACTAGGGATTACAAAGCAAAATGTGTGCTAAGAAACTCCTGCCAGGAATGAAGAGTGTGATTCAAAAGAGTAAGTGCAGGACAAAGTGAGGACAAAGATGTTTTTATTCATCTATAACAAATGCAACCTTTTTTTGGCCATACACAAGCCAAACTACTGGCATCTAAGATGTGTGGAGTCAACACATACCTAATATGACTATCTGCTCAGAAAAGTCAGTACTTGTCTCTAACTTGGTTAAGTTACAGGAAATTCCTTTTTCTTATTTCATGCCTCCCAAATCTTCAATGGCTCTTTAAAGCCTGAAAAACAAATGTCAAAATCCCTAAGCTAATAATCATGAAACAGCCCTAACCTGTTTTTCCTGCTCCACACAGCTGGTTCTCCAAATACAGGGACATTCTCCACTTTCTATCTCTATATCTTTGTTCTGGTTATTCCCTCAGTCTAGAATGCCCTTCTCCTCTCATGTTAAAATACTGTCTTCCTTTAAGATTTAACTGAACTCCTGGAGCTCAGCCTGGTGCTTGATTATGGGTCTCTGCATTTGCTTCTATCAGTTACTCGATTAAGGCTCGTGTTTGTCTTTCTGAATCTGGGTTACTTCACGCAGGATGATATTTTCTAGTTCCATCCATTTGCCTGAAAATTTCATGATGTCATTGTTTTTTACTGCTGAGTAATACTTCATTGTGTACATGTACCACGTTTTCTTTATCCATTCTTTGGTTGAGGGGCATCTAGGTTATTTCCAGGTTCTGGCTATTACAAATAATGCTGCTATGAACATAGTTCAGCCTGTGTCCTTGTGGTATGATTGAACATTCCTTGGGTATATACCCAAGAGTGGTATAGCTGGTTCTTGAGGAAGATTGGTTCCCAATTTTCTGAGAAAGTGCCATACTGGTTTCCAGAGTGGCTGTACAAATTTGCACTCTCACCAACATTGGAGGAGTGTTCCCCTTGCTCCACATCCTCTCCAACATGGACTGTCATTAGTGTTTTTGATCATAGCCATTCTGACAGGTGTAAGGTGGTCTCTCAGAGTCGTTTTGATTTGCATTCCTCGATGACTAAGGATGTTGAGCAATTCCTTAAATGTCTTTTGGCCATTTGAGAGTCTTCTGTTGAGAATTTTCTGTTTAGCTCTGTACTCTATTTTTCAATTGGATTGTTTGGTATTTTGATGTCTAGTTTCTTGAATTCTTTATATATTTTGGAGATCAGCCCTCTGTCAGATGTGGGGTTGGTGAAGATCTTTTCCCATTCCCTGTCATTTTTGTCTTATTTACAGTGTCCTTTGCCTTACAGAAGCATCTCAGTTTCAGGAGGTCCCATTTATTAATTGTTGCTCTCAGTGTCTGTGCTACTGGTGTTATATTTAGGAAGTGATCTGTGTCAATGCGAGGGAAGAGGGATTATTTGAGCAAGGAGGGTCAAGGTCATGATGGGGAAATCTACAGAGACAATTGAACCAAGCTTATAGGAACTCATGAACTTTACACGGACTAGACCCTCTACATATGGGAGACAGTTGTGTAGCTTGGCCTGTTTGAGGGGCTCCTGGAAATGTGATCAGGATCTATCCCTGGTGCGTGAGCTGGATTTCTGGATCACATTACCAATGGTTTGACACTTTGCTCACCCTTGAGGCAGGGGGAGGAGCTTGGTCCTACCTCAACTGAATATACCAGTCTTTGCTATTCCCCCATGGGAGAACTTACACTTTTGGAGGAGGGGATGAAGGGTGGGTCGGGGGGTGGTTAGGTGGGATGGGGGGAGCCAGAGGAGGGATGAGAGAGGGATATGTGGTTGGTATGTAAAATGAATTAAAAAAATTTTAAATAAAAAAGAAAGTAAGTAAACAAATAAATAAACGTGGAAACAATGAAAAGATTTAACTGAAATATCACATCCTTTCTATGGCCTTTCTTTGATATTTCCAGGGCTGCTGTCACAAATTACTGCAACCTTGGTGACTTTAAATGACAAAAATTTGTTATTTCACAGTTCTGAAGGTCAGAAATCTGAAATCAAGTTGCCAGCAGGGCCACACTTCCTCCAGTGTGTCTAGGGAAGAATCCTTACGTACTCCCATCCAGCTTCTGGTAGTTCCTGCTATTCCATTACTTAAGATAACATAACTACGATCTCACCATCCATCTTCCTGACCTTCTTTGTGTTTTTGAATTTCTCATCTTATTTTGGCATTTTTATTGGATATAAGCACTATTGTGTTAAACTAGGGTGTTCTTATCACAAAATATCCACTTAATTATATCTGTAAAATCTCTTTTTCCTAAATAAGTTTGCACCCAAAGTGCCAGGGATTAGAACTTGGACACAACTTTTAAGTGTTCACTGTTCAACCTATTACTCTTCTCAGAACAAATTCATATTCTTCTCTTTTGACCTAACAGCACATGCTTTTGCTCATAAGATTTTCACTTAGTTATCCTTTCTTCATTACAGATATATGAATTCTCTCTCTCTCTCTCTCTCTCTCTCTCTCTCTCTCTCTCTCTCTCTCTAATACATATCAAGTCCTTCAGGCAAGAACTATTTTATTCATCTCTATAGAACACATTGCCAATCTCAGTACCTGGCTGGCTTTCTTTCCAATTTTGGGATAGAAGGAAATAGCTGTAAAAGACAGGCAAGAAGTAACAATAATGTGCCAGGTTATCATATAGAATTCAGTGTCTGTTTGTGGAAACTAAGTAGATTTTCTATAGAAGGCAATTCTAACTTCCCATAATAGTATAACCCAAATAGGAGGGGTTTCAAGAATATCCCCAACTCAAACTATCCTGTCTTTGAATGTTAGTGTATCTTTCAGTGTTGATTTACATATGTAGCTACAGAAAGAAGATGCGTATATGCTATAGAAATGATCGTTTATGAAAGGGTAAGTGCGTATGATATTTCTTGAGAAATATATGATCATCTATCAAGAGGTACCACTAATGAAATACTGTCAATGATAAATGAGAAAGTCCATTGTTCCAGTAACACTTAGAACCATAGAGTTTGTCAGGGATACCTACCATTTTCTTCTAAAACAGCATCCACGTTGTGTGTGTGTGGTGGCTTCCCATGAAAATACTAATTAGTTAGGGTATGTGTGGTGATATACTTTTGTACCTTAATAAAATTTGCCTGAAGATCAGAGAACAGAACAAGCCACTAGATTAAACATAGAGGCCAGGCAGTGATGGCACACACCTTTAATCCTAGCACTCGGGAGGCAGAGATCCATCTGGATCTCTGTGAGTTTAAATCTGCCCTGGACTACATGAGATTGATTCAGTCTAGGAGAGAAAACAGAGCCAGGCAGTGGTGGCACACACATTTAATCCCAGGAAGTGATGACTGGGTGGAGAAAGGTATATAAGGCGTGAGGAGATAGGAACTAAAGGCTTTTCGGCAGAAGCATCCCTTTCAGCTGGAGGCTTTTTCAGACTGAAGAGTCCTAGAGGTAAGAGGTGTCTGTGGCTTGTTCCTCTGTCTCTCTCATCTTTCAGCATTTACCACAATATCTGGTTCCGGGTTTTTTTTTTTTATTAAAAGACCATTTAGGAATTTGTGTTACAGGTACACATTCCACACCCATTAAATGGATCAGAAAACATATTTGCCAATTTTATCTAATAACAATCCTTTAAACACAAGAATAACCCAACCATTCATTCTACACTGAAACCATGGGAGCATACAGAAGACCACCAGGTGGTATATTTGATGATGTCTACTAGACCCATAACATCCACATAAAATTCTGGAGCAACATTGTGAATAGGACTTTGGAATTGACCATAGGAATTCTAGATGCCAGAATTAAGACACTTGAATAAATGAAGTGGGTTAAAGGCTTCCTGGAATTCTCAGATGGAGGATGGTAGAACAAAGAGAAGAGAGTTCAAGTGTTTATGCAAAAAAGTAAGAAAGGAATAAGAACAGAATATTTGGACAGGAGAAGGGAAATGGACTTGTTCACATATTCTCCAACATATACTGAAGAAAAGTGTCCATGGGGCGAGAGTATGGAGTGATGAGTCCCAACACTAGGCAAGAAGGGATTGGAGCCAAGAAGTTTGTGTACTTTCCTATGGGGCTTTGGTTGTGGCCCAGAAGTTCTGTAGCATTACCGGTGCACATGCGCATAGTGCTTTCCAATTATAGTTATTTCACACCTACTTTCATGTAGCTTTTAAAAGATGGAAAGAATAGAGAAATCCACACCTTCATACAGTATTTAAATTCCATGTTAACCATTGCATTTGTTACTTATACAATTTTTATGTGATATATAATGTAGACAAAATTATCATTATTATACTTACCAGTTAACAGAAAAGGAAGCAAGAGGGGCAAGTGATTTGTACCCAGACACACAGTTGATAAGTAATAGAGCTAAACTTTTACCAGAAGTATGGAACTGCTGCTGCTGGAAGCTGCATGCTCTTTCATACCGCTGTACTTTTGTACAAGCACTTTGCTCTGCCTGGAAAGTCTTTCCCTCCTCTCACGATCCACTGCTCACTGTCAAGGCTTAGTTTGAATGTCACTGCCTCAGTGAAGTTTCCTTTGACTTCTGACACCCTCAAGAAGAATAAATAAGAAAAAAGAATAATATGCTCAGGTTTTTGAAAACAGGACAATGAGTGGCTATTTCCTCAGGGCTCTTAGGCCATCATGTGTACTATAAATATCTATTATGCATTTGGTCATATTTTCTAGACTAAGAATTCCTGGCTCCCTGAGGGTAGGGACCTTGCTTCCTTTTTTTTTTACTTCTCCATTATTCAGACATTATTAGAAACATTTCAAGAAAGTGGTGTCTAAATAAATGAATGAACTGAGAATTTCATGCACACTCTTACCCTAGCAATAGCCCACAGATGACTGCTCTTAAGAGATGTCTCTAAAGAACACCAAGTTCTTCCTTGTACATGACTCAGTCAACAAATTAATAAAAAAAAATTGACAAATCTGGGACAATGGCCAGGTTCTTCATTCAATATGAGGTCACTTTGACCAGGACCACTGTTTCTGTAAGAGGTTCATTAAGTTTTGGGGTTGATGTGACCCTGACGGCAACTCATCCCACATAAGATGTCCTCATGTCTCCCTGCCTGAATTCAGATGGTCCTAGAAATAGAGAGAGTTTAGGGGTGCAACCATGAAGGGAAGACAGGAAAATAGGAAAGGAAATAGAAAAGAGACAACAATGGATATAAGGGGCAGAGAGAAAGAGTTAGAAGGGAAGAGATACCAGAAAGTGGCAGATGTACCTCCTTAATTCATAAGGTGGACATCATAGGAGTTTGAAGGTGTCAGCTGGTTGACACCACTTCATGTAAAATAATATTAACTGAACTTCCAAAAGCATCCACTTGATGCCTTTAGTCACACACTCTTACGCACTCAGTACTGGCATTGACCTCCTGTGCTCCTTATACTTCAGATGATTGGTAGCAAGGTGCAGTAAACTTACAGGCCACTGTGTGAAGCAGATGTGAATTTCGATCCCAATCTGTGTGGTGCTGTCAAGTCACTCTCTGAGGCACCTTTCCCTCATCTGTCACATGAGGATAATAATATTTACCGTGTAAGGTTATCTAGATTATGAAGATTAGTGGAACTGCAATGAAGTACTTAGTAAATATGCAGTCAACAAATGATAGCTATTATGATGCTGTCAGAAGGCAGCACAACAAAAAAAAATCACAGACTTTGGAATCAAATATTATTTGAACTCTGTTTCTGCTGTTTATTAGCTGGATTTCATATCCTCTCAGAGAAATTAACTCCCTCCTCCATTTAAATTGCTACCTGTGCAGAGCTGTATGAGAGTTAGGAGCACAACTTCTGGAGTTTTAATCTTAGCTCTGCCACTTACTGCAGAACATTAAGTAAATTACCTAATCAGCCTCTCTCTTCCTCTTTCTGTGTTGATGCTAGGATTTAAACCTTGAGCTGTGTGATAGTGTCAAGTAACTCTCTGAGGTTCATGTTCCTCATCTGTCACATGAGGATAATAATATTTACCGTGTAAGGTTATCTACATTATGAAGATTAGTGGTACTGTGCATAAAGTACTTAGTAAATATACAGTCAACAGATGATAGCTACTATTATGATGCTGTCAGAAGTCTGCATACCCCGAGTGCTGGGATTACAGGCAAACATCACCATGTCTGGTGCCCTGTCCTCCACTCTAAGCCCTGGTACGTATTCTATTTCTCAGTGCTTTTCTTTGAATACCATACAAAGTATCAGGAACTCATTCTGGATATGCAGCATAGATTCAATCTCAATAAACATGCTTGTTAAAGGAGATGTGCCTTCTGAACACTGAGCTGCATTTCCCTTCCTATGAAAGCCAGGTATACTGCTTCCCTGTCTAACACAAGTCACAGAATAGTGCCTATCCACAGATATCAAAATTCTCTTCTGCACATTTGGTCATTCCACCAACGTGTTTTAACCTTTGTCTGACCTAATCAACTAAAATTTAAAGTTATAAGATATTAATGTCCATAAACACATTTGCAAAACAGCAAAGTTTTCTAAAAGCATATTTCTGTTCAGAGCATCCTAATTCTCTGATTCTCTATTGACTCCTGTTATAAAGTTGAAGGCGTGTTCCCATGGAAACTGTCCCCAAAACGCACTGAATCAAAAGCTTTTGGTGAATAAGGGTCAACTCGGCTGTGTTGGCAAGGACTGGGTAAGACTGGGCAGAGTGAAATGATGTACATAAAAACAAAATGATACATAAATAGAAAAGAAAAGAGTATAAGGAGTTAGCAACAGGACAAGGATCCACTCTTGGTCGCACAGCTATGCTTGCCTCCTTCCAGCCGACGGGAAGGATTAGGAGCCTCTACTTTAGGCTTTCACAGACTGCATTCTAACCCCTGTCTTACATCAGTATCCTCTACCATGCTTTATTCCTTTTATTAGAATATCCACAGCACTTACTGTCTAACATAATGTTTTTTCACATATTTGTTTATTTTCTGTTCCTCTCCCATAAAAATGTAAGCAACAGGAGAATATAATTTAGTTTTTTTCCCGATACTGTATCCTTATCATTTGGAACAATGCATAATTCATAGTAGATACTCAATAAATAGTTGTTGAAGGAGTGAACAAATCAAAGAATATTGTTCACTCAGCCCAAGAAGTATGTTTCTTTCTCTCAACCTCCTTTACCTGGCTAACTTCTCCATAGCTGACACATCACATCTCTAAGGACTTCCCTGAATCTTACACCTTAGCTTTGGTAAGATTCTCTGCCATAGAAGCCTTTACCTTCCTGATGAAACACAACTAAAGAATAAATCATATGTTTGCTTGGTTTTTTTTTTTGACATAAAAATTGTATAAGTAACAAATGCAATGGTTAACATGGAATTTAAATACTGTATGAAGGCAGGGATTGCATTCATTTGCCAGTGCCTACAACAGAGCCTGTCTTGTATGATTGAGTCAGCTACTCACTGGAACAGGATATTTAAGCTCAAGCACTTACTGATCATAATTAATTAATTTGGGCATACAAATTTGGCAACAGTCATGCCTGAATCTGAAAGAAACTGTGATATGAAGGATAACAATGAGAACAGGCAAAAAACAACAAACAAACAAAAAACCCAAAACACCAGGTAGCCTTA
>CABHPR010122298.1:0-12381 GCA_902168415.1 Peromyscus melanophrys | reverse complement strand
ATGTTCCTGTGTTCCAGAGACTGAAGGATGTTCACTTCAGTGCTGATGTCAGCCACACTGTTGGTGTTTTTCTCAAGGACCTTGACAGCCACTCGTGTATGTGTGGGAAGATGGCAGGCCAGTTTCACCTCCCCAAATGAACCAAAACCCAGAGATGTTAACATCCTGAAATCCTTTTCAAGAATGTCCTCTTCCATGCGGCTGCCCATGGTGTTCTGCTCAATTTCAATCACTTTATCTTGTGGGCAATTTCAGACCCACACAATGCTAAAAGAAAAAGTTTAGTGCAGTGTTAGAAGGGGAGGACATAGCTTGGGATTCTCTGTCATGAAATCTGAGATATCCCAAGCAATCTAATGATGCTCTTCAAGGATATAAAAATACTAGAAGAATCCAAACCCAAGGCAGTGGATGAGGAATCATAGGAAAGGTCAGAGTTGGTATAAGTAAAGTTGGCATGCAAAGGAAAATCCTGAGATCCCTGAAAGTATGAGCTGCTTCTGTTTAAGGATGTGCAACCATGCAAACTCCTCAACAAAGAGAGATCAGATACAAATAACACTGTAGAAAAGCTGATGTTGTAACTGATACAACTACAGTCCAGAGGGTCTTTAGGATGTTACAGTTTTTATACTCCAGAAAATTATAAAATATGAAAGGAATTTCCAGACATATGTGAATATTGAGTTAAGACAAAATAAAAACATTTAAACACAAAAGTCCTAAGCAACCAGTTTGGACTGGCAACAAAAACAGCTCCAAACAAGGCAGAGCCCAGATCTCATGGATTCCCTGAATCATTCAAAGCTTTGCAGAAGAATGAAGACCAGGGTTATAGAAAATACTTCAAGAAAGAGAAAGCAAAGGAACACATCCAAACTCATCCCTGTTCCAGTGTTAGCCTGATCCCACAACCAAGTAAGCTCAACAAATGGAACAAGTGTGAGCTCCTTTCCTTGATGAACATAGATGTGAAGATCAATCACGAGAGTCGCTGATACTTCACCTCCATCATCGAACACACTAAAGAACACTCCATTCACAGTCAGAATGGCAGAAGTAACATTTGTAACAAATGGAACAACAGCATAGCACATAAAGAGACTGTGGGAAGAATCCACACTCAGCACAGTGACTAGAGAACTGTTGTGTTATAAGGAAAGTAGCTAAACTAGATATAGTTTGCAGGAGACAAGGCAGGTCCACAAACAGAAACAGGATCTACTTTTTCTCTCTTGGTCATGAGGAAGGAGAGGGCTAGGCTTGTGTAAAAGTCACAGTATCAGTCACAAAGATATGGTGGGGGACTGACATAGTGCAGGGGAATATGATCAAGTACAGTACAGGCCTGTATGGAAATGTATCATGCAATTGCTTATGAAAATGTGTATAAAAAATATCCTGAGATAACCCAGACTCAGAAGGATAAACATGGTATGTATTCACTCACAAGTGGATACTAGATGTAAAGCAAAGGATAACCAGATTACAACCCACAGCTCCAGAGAAGCTAGCTAATAATGACGACCCCAAGAGAGACACATAGATAGCCCAGTGAAGGAGAAATAGATGATATCTACATGAGCAAACTGGGGGTGAAGTGGGGTAATGGAGGGCAAGGAATGGAGGATGAGAACATAAGGGAATGGGGAGGTTTGAGCTGGAAAAAGGACAGAATGGGAGAGCAAGGAAAGAGATAACATAGTAAAAGAAGACATCATTGGGATAGAGAGAAACGGTGCTGGGGAAGTTCTCAGGAATCCACAAGGATGACCCCACCTTAGACTATTAGCCATAGTCGAGAGGGTGCCTGAACTGTCCTACTCCAGTAATCAGAACAGTGAATACCCTAACTGTCGTCATAGAGCCTCCATCCAGTAACTGATGGAAGCAGATGCAGAGGTCCATGGCCGAGTGCCAGGCCAAGCTCCAGGAGTCCAATTGATGAGAGAGAGGAGGGATTCTATGAGCAAGGGACATTGAGATCATGATGGGTAAAAGTACAGAGACAACTAGCCAAACTAGTAGAAACACATGAACCGTGGACCAATAGCTGAGGAGCCCCCATGGGACTGGACTAAGCCCTCTGGATAGGCAAGACAGTTGTTTAGCTTGAACTGGCTAGGGGGCCCCAAGGCAGTGAGATCGGGATCCATGCCTGGTGCATAAGCAGGCTTTTTGGAACTCAGTGCCTATGCTGGGACACCTTGTACAGACTTAGTTCAGGGGTATTGGCTTGGACCTGCCTCAACTGAATGTACCAGGCTCTGCTGACTTCCCATGGGAGACTTTGCCTTGGAGGAGGTGTGAATGGGGGGGTGGGTTGGGAGGAAGGTTCGGGGGCCGGGGGTGGGAGGAGGGAGGACAGGGGAATCTGTGGTTGGTATGTAAAATGAAAAGGAAAATTTTTAATAATAAAAATAAAATGAAATTCTCAAAGAACAAAAAATTAAATGTTTCTTCAAGTATTTACACATTAAAAAAAGAAAAAAACCAAAATTTAAATATAATCTAATTGAATCTGGATATTCCATGTTCAGTTGCTATCTCTTGGAGCCTGCTCTTTTCTCAAGGCAAACTGAGGAGCAGTGGATCTGGTGGAGAGAGGAGGTGAGGGGCAACTGGGAGGAGTGGAGGGGGAGGAGGATGCAGTCAGGATGTAGTATACAAAAGAAGAATAAATATAAAGAAAACCGAAAAACAGAAATATAAATATGAAACAGCAAATCTAAATCCCAGGACCCAAAACCAACAAACTGGAAATCAACTTGTCCAATCTCAACAACTAGCAGCAATGATCTGCAGTATTTCAGTAGTCCATAAAACTGAGGGAAGGCACACTTTCAAGCACATTTCATAAAAGAAGTCTTACTCCAATTTCCAAACCATATAAGACATTTCAAAAAGATCCTAGTATCAGCCAATATCCAATCTTGACTGACAGAGTGGAAAAACCTGAATGAGAATAATTGTTAGCTCACCTCAAATTCAACACCACATTAATAAGACCAGACTTCATGATCAAGATGTCTTTAACCAGGAACGCTCAAGATTCGTCCACAGACACAAATTGCCAAAGGGCATAGCATACACACCACACTGAGTTAAGTCCTAAATCAGACATCAGTGGAATGGAATGCCTAATACAGGAAGAAATTTGGAATTAGTGAAAGTGTTACTACAAACATGCCAGTTCCACAAACATGTGTCACATTTTGTTCACTGCTGTTAATGTGCAAGCAGGGGGATAGCTTTTGTGTAATGGGTCCAATTCAATGGGACTGGTCCCATTGACAAAGTACTTGTCCAATTCAATGGGTCGGAAAGTAAAATATAGCAAATAAATATGATCAAAGTAGAGTACAGCCAGATAGCAGTCATGATCAAATTCCTCATCCTATGCACTTAATATATAACAATAAATTTGTAAAATACACAAGAACAGCCAAAAATGACAAAGAAAAGAATTTGATAGAAGGAAAATAAGTTGAGCTGAAGGAAAAGGAATTACAGGGAAAAATACTCCCCAAACCAATAGTGTAAATAAGAAATAATTAAATACAATTGACAAAATCTGAAACTGAGAACTTGGGAAACAAACTCACTATGTCCAGATCCAACAGGTCAGGGAAAAGCTCAAGTGTATGGGAAACAACAGAGTCCAACTGCTCTCCCACCAACCAACAGATTTTCCGAAGTACAGACAAAACCCAGCCTCAGGCAGTGCCTTTTCATTGGCTAGTATCTAGCATACCTCACAAGGATTCCGTGTGATGTCACATGCTATGGACCAATCAAGACTCAGAAAAAGACCACAGTGATTTTTTAAAATTATTTTCTGTTAAATTATTAAATTTTTTTTCCATTCACATTCTTGTTCCCAAGGACAAATGCCCTTAGCAGAGAGGGCTGCTATCCTTCCCAACCCCACTCCTGTTACTTTCCCAGAAGCCAAGACAGATTCATTGCTGTCACACAGTCACACATTGAACATATCTCTCCCATCCACCCTGTGAATATAATCAATGAGCTCTTCAAGTAGCCTAAATTCCAGATCCCATCCTCTGTCATGTAACACAAGTCTCATGTTAACCAAGCCTGCTTCTTGATGTTGAAGCAACTCCTTTCCCCTCAGATACCATGAAGTTAATGGAGACACACTTTGTCTGGTAGCAATAAAACTCCTTCAGACACCCAGAGAGTGTCCAGAACATCATTACTAATGACCTTTTGTCTGAAAGGAAGATCTGTCCATGCATCACTGTCCTGTAAGCTCTGGCCATTCCCTCCTTCCCCTGATAAAAAATAAAAATACATCCAAGAAGGAGGGAAATAATAAGTCAAAGGGAAAATTAAAGTCTAGGAAATAAAACTAGACAAAACACTCTGAAAGTTTTGAGTATCAAGAAAGACTCATACAGTGACCAGGACAATTCACTGATGAATTCTATCATCTCAACATCTAACAGCAATGTTCTCCAGATATTTCAGTATCCTATAAGTCTGAGGGAAGGAACATTTTCAAATTTTTCTCATAAAAGATGCATTACCCTTATTCTCACACCAAATAAATAAAACTTAGAAAGAGGCCAGTGTCAGGCAATATCCTTGACTAACAGATTATAAAAATCCTTAGTGAGAGATAGCTCACACCAAATTCAACAACACATTAAGACCATACTTCACAATCCCCCAGGAACATTAGGATTCCTCCACACATACAAATTGACACAAAGCAGAGCACACATACAACATTGAGGTAAGTCCTATAATCAGACATCAAAGGATGTAATGCCTTTTTCAGGAAAACATTTAGAACTAGAGAAAGTGTTACTTCAAATATTCCAGTTCCACAAACACAACTGTCGCATTTTGTTTCCCAGGGTTCCTGAACAAGCAGAGGGAAGAACGTTAGATCATTTGGAAGTACTTGTCACATTCAGTGTGTGAGTAAGTGAAATAGAGCGTGTAAATATGATCAAAATGCAAAATAGTCAGATATGGGAAGTCATAATCAAACTCCTCATGCTATAGAGATAATATATACCACTATATGTGTAAATTCCACATGAACAAAGGCAAAAATGACAAAGAAAGAAATTGATAAAAGGAAAACGAGGTGAAATAAGGAAAAAGCATTTACAGGCACAAATCAAAACCCAAACCAAAGATGAATAGATACCAAATAGATACAAAAGCCCTAACTGAAAGCCTGGGAAATATACTCACTTAGTCGAGATCCAACAGGCTTTGAAAAGTCCAAATCCAGGAGAAACAACTGAATCCAACTGCTCTCCCACCAACCAACTGCTTCTTTGAAGTACAAAGGCAAAACCCAGCCTGAGGTGGCTCCCTTTTATTGGCTGATATCTAGCTTACATCACTTGGACTCCATGTGATGTCACATACAACTGTCCAATCAAGGCTTGGCAAAATCCACAGTGATTTCTAACTTTTTTTCTCTCACATTCTTGTCTCCAGCCACTCTACTACTAATTTTTCTCATGGTTATGATCTAATAGTTGGCAAAGATCTACTTACAGGAGGTAGAGTTTATTTAACTTCAGATTTGTAAAAACACAAGTCACCACAATGGGAGGAAATAATGGCGTGGACATCAGCAGAGTTGTCCAGTTGGTTATATGGCCTTTGTAATCTCAATATTCTTCTGACATGTCCTTGTCCTCTCCAAGTAGCACTAGTGCAATCTCAAGCATGTGTCTCTAGTCAGAAGTGTCAAGTTACATTTTAGGTGCCCTGACAGATACAGTCAATCTGTGGTTCTTTCTTCTTGACTTTAGTCAGAGTATCTGCATCTGAACAGGCCAGTGTCCATGCCTGTCTATTGTGACCACCTGACACACACAAACTCAGTCAGTGTGATCCCCAGGCTCCTTGGTATTTGACTGTTCCATATACTGTCTCAGTGGGCCCCTGATAATAGTACTCTATGAAGTGTGAATAAATGGAGTTCCTGTGTTCACAAATCTAGTCTGCCTTGAAGACTGTCACAGGAAATTTCTCCACTAGGTTGACACATACGAATACCACATGTCTCTCATTTAAAATGGAATGCCAGTCTTTGAGAAACAGGACTCTTTGCCCAGATGCCTTATTCTGTGTGGGTCTTCCAATCTACTATCACCTGGTCTCAATGTAGGAAGTGTGGCTTGTTTCCTTCTTCTCTCCACGTTGCCTTTCTGGTTTCCTCTTTATATGGGTCCTGACTCCTTTGTGGATTCCAGTGCTCTTCCTTTCTTGCATGCCAAAGAATGAACTCCTCCTTTGTTACCCTGAACCTTTATACTCATCTTGTACCATGGAAATACTGTCTAAACTTCCATCCACACTGAGACTTCTCAGCTTTTTTATTTTTATTTTTTAACACTATAAATGTGAGTCCAACATTATTGCCCATTGTCTTTAGGCTGCTGAGTTCCAAATTTCTTTTTACATTGTGATATCACACACAGTGAAGTATTTAATTTTCAATTAAACAGGTATTATAGTCCAAACTGTGAAAATAGTGATGTCAAAGTTAAGTAATGCAAAAAGATGCTTCTATTCAGAGCAGGTGGTGTCTAACACTGAGACAAGCTATTGGCCAAGGTACATGGAATAAGGGTGGATAATGATCAGCCTTAGGGACATTTACATTGTATCCCCTCCTCACCAGTTCATGGATCATTGTGGAGGAGTAGAAAGATTCTAAGGGACAGACATTGTTGATTACTTCTAGGAAACAGTTTCCTCGGTACACAACAAGGCAGCTGAGTCAATGAACTCACATTAAGTGTGACAGCATGCACAAGCCTAGTGCAAGCACACAGGGGACCACATTCCTGCATTGAGATGGGAGGTAGCCATGAAGACCTACCACTAGCAGAGGAGTAATTGGCATTTGACACATGCATGGCAATAAGTAGTATGAAATTTCATCTATAGTTATACCCTGGGTTACTCCACTATGTTCCAGTGGAATGCATTCCAAAAATACACATGGACAGGACTCATTTTCCTTGATGGTTGAAAACTAGGACAGAAAATTGAAGGGATACAGACGGATGTTAGATCTAAGGTAACTGAGGGAAAGGGACTGAATGCAAAATTCAAAAGAACTAATAAAAAGAAATAAGCAATTCCTTAATCTTGGGTCAAACCTGGTGATTTAAAGCTGTAGGAAGTTTATGACAAAGCTCCTGGAATTGACAAAGAGATGTATAATACTAAACAGAAAACTTATGCTATGCACAATGATAATATTTGGGGTCGCTTCGGTTTAAAAGAACACCCATAGAAGACTATAAATGAGGATATGTCAATTCCTTTGAAATGTATTTGACTGAAAAAGCTGATGAGATGGATCCCTGCTAGAGAGTGGTCAAATACAGACATATTCCCATGGATTATCACAGAGACTACTGTAACTATAGCCCAAAGCATCAGGATACAGTTTAAGATGGTGGCAGGGCATACTAGGATTTTAAAAATGGTTCTGTGTTGCAGGAAGTAAAGGGTTGCAAACTTGAGGAGCCCAAGGAGGTGTGCATCAAGGTTTCAGACTTAACTGACCAGTGTTATAAAGCATGCCCAGAGTCCTGTAAGGGAGGACAGTAAGGAGGGAGGCCTGAGAGGACATTGCATCTGGGATGTCTTTTGCTGAGGAAAGCCGTGGTGTGGAGTTGAACCCACACAGAGGTAATGTGTGTTATAGCAAACAGACCTGATGTTAAGGGATGGTGCATTGTGGACCATATCATTTCAACACTACACTTAGATGTTGGGTGTGTGTCTGAAATTGGGGATATTTTTATTTATGGCTGCTGTTCTTTCTCTAATTCAGTTGTTTGTGATACTCAGGTTCTGGTTATACGAGGAGATTGTAGGATTTTGAAGAGTTTGGGCCTATATGGTGAAATCAGGTAATTATTCACAGACTTTTGAGTGTTCTACCTACCTCAGGTTCTGGCCTCCAGTTCAGGCTCCTTGTACTCTACTCTGTAAAGAGCTGATACACTCAAATCTCACCACCTGCAGCTCTCCTGAATCCTACTATGTCTGCTCTTTAATAATGATAATATCTCTTAAAAACAAGGAAGCAAAATAAGCCTATCTGCCATTACATTTTTCATTTCTGGTAATTTTTCTCACAGGGAACAGAGAAGTAAATGATAAAAATGATGAGCAACTATTTGTCCGTAAGTCAATGCAGTCCTTATATATGTGAGCTGATATGTATTTTTGGATTCTGTTAGAATATTGGAATACTAGAACTGGAGAGGTGTGTTTTAAAGAAGTTTTAAGTTAAAGTTTAGGGTCTGAGCGTGTAAATGTCTTTGTTGTACCTTATGTCTCTCTCCACAGTACTTGTCCTTGTTACTATAAGAATTAAATTAAACATTGCTTATTTTAATAAATTTTTTCTAGATTCAAAAGCTATCTTTAGGGAGGTAATCTGTCCAGGTTTGTTTTCCACCATCAAGTATTTATTACATTTTAAAGAAGGAACATGAGCTTTGAAGACTAGATAGTTATAGCTATAGTTTTCCATGTTAACCAATGCAGAAAAGAAACTGACGAAAGAGGTGTAAAGTGTACAAGTTTGAAAGACATCAAAAGCCAGTTTTCGGTTGGTAATACAAGTTAGGATAGGAAATGAATTAGGTACAACATTTTGGACTCACCAAAATAGGATAAACAATGGAGCTCTTTGCCTGAATTTGTCAAATGTTAATGGACTGGACATTGTTAATGTAATTCTGACTGTATGTGTTGTATATACTCATTGTATATAATTTTTCTTATATTAGCTATAACCTTCTCATATTATTTTAGGCAAAAATGGGGAAATGTGGTGATGTATTGTGTACCCTAATAAAACTTACCTGAAGATCAGAGAACAGAACAAGCCACTAGATTAAACATAGATGCCAGGCAGTGGTGGCACACACCTTTAATCCTAGCACTCCTAAGGCAGAGATCGTCTGGATGTCTGCGAGTTCAAAGCCACCCTGGACGACATAAGATTGAGTCAATCTAGGACATAAACAGAGTCAGACAGTGGTGGCCTTGTTGGTTGAGGAAGCTCATTCAACCTGAATCCTGTCAGCTGAGGACTTTTCAGGTTGAGGAGTTCTAGAGGTAAGACGTGGCAGTGGCTTGTTCCTTTGTCCCTCTGATCTTCTGGCAAATTTTGGTGTGTTACACAATATATCATGACCGAGCTCATTTTAAAGAATTTCTACCTGGGCAGTGGTGGCTCATGCCTTTAATCCCAGCACTCAGGAGGCAGAAGCAGGTGGATCTCAGTGAGTTTGAGACCAGCCTGGTCTACAAAGCAAGTTCCAGGACAACCAGGGCTGTTACACATGGAAACCCTGTCTCAAAAAACAAAAACAACAGCAACAACAAAAAGACAATTTCCCGTTCTCTTATGACCAATATTTTGTTACTTCTTTTTTAATTAATCACTGCAGAAACTTAAACCTGCTTAGGAAATGAAAGGAAAAATTTGTTTCTCCAATGAGGTCTCACAGGATACACAAAGGACACTGAAGGGCAGGCCCTATGCACAGCAGTAGATGGCAACACAAAATGAACTCAGTGGGGATTGATGACTTTTTCTATTTGTTTGTTTCCTATTCCGGATTATTTTTATTGACTTATTTATTTTACATGTCTGTGTGTTTTTTTTTTCATTTTTTTTATTGTTTATTTCCAAAATATTTTTTTTTATTTTATTTTAATATACAATTCAACTTTACCTATCAGCCATAGATTCCCCCTGTTCTCCCTCCTCCCGTCCCGCCCGCCTCTGTGTGTTTTTAACGAGAGGGCAAGAGAAAAGATGTGTTTTGGGGTGGGTAGGAAGATGCAGGAGATCTGGGAGGAGTGGGGGAAGGAAGACCCTGATAACAATATAGTATATGAAAAAAAATCTATTTTCGATAAACAACAAAATTAAAAAATGAAATCAATGATATCTGGGAAGTTTTGGGGCTCGTAATATTCTGTTTTTGCAAAATTTAGCTTGCACATCATTTACTTAGATATTATGGTTTCCAATTATATTTTTATCTTTCCTTTTCATCTATGGAAAATATCTTTTTTTTCTTACATGATATATCCTAATTACAGTTTCCCCATCTATTCTTCTCCATGTTCCTCCCCATCACTCTTCCTGCTCAGATCTAACTCCATTCTATCTCTCATTAGAAAACAATCAGGCTTCTAAGGAATATATTATAAAATGTAATATAATATAGCAATACATCAAACAAAAACTAGCACATCAGAATAATATAAAACTACCACACAAGAGGAAAATTGCCCAAGAGCGCACACAAAAAACAGATATAGACACAGAGACCCACTTGTTCACGCTCTCAGGAATCTCATAAAACCACTAAATGAGAAGCCGTAATACATACACAAAATACATAATAAAATACAAAAGAGAAGAAATGAAAAGCCTGACAGGACATTATGACACAAGGATGCTCCAAAGACACCACTGAGGTTCTTTTCTGCTGGCAATCTAGCACTAGTTTTGTATCCTGTACTTAGAAGGAGCTTTGTTCCCTTAGTGAGACTCTCTTGGAGAAAATTAGACTTTCATTTGCAATTGCTTAGCAATTGGAAACAGCTACTGGGTTAGGAATGGAGGAATGTGAACACATCCACTTTCGCCCCATCTGGTACAGACCAGTGCTGGCCCTGTGCATGTTGCCACAGTCTCTGTGAGAACACTTGTGTACCTATCTTGTTGGTGTAGAGAGCCTTGTTCTTCTGGGGTCCTCTAGTCTTCCTCCCTCCAACACTCTTTCTGCATCATCTACCACAGTGATCTCTATGTCCTGGGGGGAGGGATTAGATGGAGACATACCATTCAGGGCTGAGAGTTCCAAGGTCTCTCATTCTCAGCATAATGTCCGACTGTGGGTCTCTGTATTTGCCCTCATCTGCTACAGGAGGAAGCTTCTCTGACAGTGGTTGAGGAAGGCACTGATCTATTCCAGAATGTCATTAAGAGTCTTCTTATTGCTATGGCCTTTTAATAGAAGAGTAGTATTTGGTTTTACCCTCTGCCCTTGTTCCATTTACTTTCAGGCGTTTTGCACACACACACAAAAGTGTCAGGTATGTTTTCCATAGAGTGGACCTAAAATCAAGTCAGATGTTTGTAGCATGAGTCTTAAAAGTTCTTATTAATAAAATCAAACTTGAGCCGGGTATTGGGGTGAACACTGGATGGTCAGAGAGACAGAATAAGCCACAGCTATCTCACCTCGCTGGATCCTCAGCTGGTCTTGTTTCCTCAGACTGGATGCCCTGAGCCCTCATCCAGAATGGGTCTCAGCTGAACTGCTGCTAGAAGCCTGAATGCTTAACCAGGCCAAATGCTTCTCCAGGCCAAAGGCCTCTCCAGGCCAAATGCCTCTAGTTTCTGGTCCTCATGCCTTATATACCTTTCTGCTTTCTACCACCACTCCCTGGGATTAAAGGGGTGCTTTCTGGGATTAAAGGTGTGGGTCACCACGCCTGGCTGTTTCCCATGTGGCCTTGAACTCACAGAGATCCAGAGGGATTTCTGTCTCTGGAATGCTAGGATTAAAGGTGTATACTACCACTGCCTAACCTCTGTTTCATATTGTGGCTGTCCTGTTCTCTGACCCCAGATAAGTTTATTAGCATACACAATATTTTGGGGAACACAATACCCCCACAGATGTTGACTGCTTACTCCCTCAAAATCTATGCCACAGTTGCACTAGCTTATATTGCAGACAAGACACCTGTGTGTGTAAATGTGTGTTTGTGTGTGCGTGCCAACCTTTCCATGTGTTCTACACATGTTACCTAGGTTTGTTGTTGTTTGTTTTATTTTGTTCTGGTTGGGTGTTTTTCCTGTTTGTTTCCTAAAGAGAGAGAAAAAGGGTCAGGGAGTTGGTTGGTTGGCTTTAAGGAGGGTCTGGGAGGAGATGAGGGGGGACAAACCATGATAACAACATACTGTATGAGAAAATGTTTTTATAAAAGTCACCCTGATGAACCCATTCACAAAGACAGACTCTGGCTTGTTTTCAGTTTACCTGTAGTGATTGACATAAGTTATCCTCTACCTTATTCTTGAAAGTTTACAGCTTGTGAACTACAGAAAACTAATTACAGACAAACGACCAGACACACGGCACACAGCACATAATGTCTTACATATTTATGCAAATGTACACTGCACAAGAAATAAGAAGGGTCAGAAATGCTGTTCCCAAAGAATTACATACCTCTTAAGAGATATTGACAAAATATGGAGAAATGAGTTCTCATAAATATGCAGGAGTTACACAATAAAGAATATAGAGCAATTTACCAAAATTGAAG